>VZRR01006052.1:307845-439844 GCA_013398015.1 Oreocharis arfaki
CCCCCCTTTCCGCCGCGTGGTGAAGGTGCCTGGGTAAACGGGTCAAAAACTGGTGGGCAACTGGGTTAGGAAGAGGTGAAGGTGAAGATCAATAGAGGTTTTAGGGCTGGCTGTGTCTGTTGTGCTGGGTTTGTGTGACTGTGCCCAGAGGGCGGAGTTCCTGCACATTCCTACCTCACCGGAGAACCTGCCCTCAACTCCACTTCAGCTACTCCAGAGAGATGGGACCCTCCAGAAGAAACCTGCCCAGCAATCCTTCCCGCCAGAAGGGTAGGTGCACTTCAAGAAAATCTTCCCTACCTCTTATCCCCACAGGCAGATCCATGTGATACGAATGAATAGAGATGACAGACTTCTGTCTAAACGTACTGTTTCCCCGTGCCCCCCGATAAGCAGATCGCCCGTGCAACCGAAGCACAGTTTCAAAGCACCAGTTACACCAAAACTGCGTGTGCCTAATGTCAGGATTTTCGCTCTCTCTCTTTTTTTTTTTTTTTTTTTTTTCGGTCTCTTCCTCAAAGTGTTTCCTCCCCCGGCCTTCCCCCTCCCCCTCGGGCTCTTTCGTTTCAATCGGTAAGTTGGAAGTTTCTTCGCCGATTTAGCAGTTCTTGTGGTTAATCTGTAGATATTTGAGCTTGTTTTGTTAACGTGCTCTTTGTTTGCTTGTTTGCCACCAATGTCAGAGAAAGTCACACGGGTGCAATGTTGTGTTTGCCTTTTTTAAGATGCCAGCAGAAACTGCCTCTACCTGCAAGAAAGGCGCACGATGGCACTTGGGGATAGGAGTCCTCCGACGGCACCGGGTGAGTGCGGATTTTACTCCTCTTTTACGCTCAGGAATCGAGTAAATACACGCGCGATTTTTGTCCGCTGGTACCAGAATGGGAGAGAGCGCCATTCCCGCAAATCCCTGAGTGTGCTCTGCCTTTTTGGTCACAGCACAGAAATATTATGGGGACTAGGCAAAATTCCCCTCCACCACTCATTTGGGGAGGAAATTTGGTCCTTTATCCATCTCTGCTATATGAAAGACGATTTTAGCATGGCGAGTATAGGCGGATTCCGTAATGAATTATTTCTAAAAATTCTGAGCCTGTCATTTGAGAAAAAGCTACAGGCTTATCGCACCTTTCGGAGTTGTGCAAAGAGTGCTAATATCCCTAAATTTCCAGGAAAGTGACGAAATGCCAAAAATTTTGGGAGATCGAGCAGAGAGACCTTGTAAAGAGCCGTACTGAGCTGGATTTTGCTTTAGGTGCTCCAGGAGAGAAAATGTGCCCTTACAAGCGATCACGGGCAACGTTGACGTCCATGAGAGAGCTCCAGGCACTCTCTCTTTGTCTTCCCACTCCCCAAATTCCATGACTGCGTTCTATATACGTGGAGATTTACGTGCCGAAATCTCGGAATAGGGGCGGAAGTTCAAACGACGGATAAAACCGATGCGCTCAGCCTGCTGATCTTTTCGGGTGGGGGCAGGCGCGCTGGTGCGTGGGCAGAACCCGGGATGGGGCCCTCCGTGGACCGACTTGCTCTTCTTTTGCTGTCCTGATGTGGCGGAGGGGAAGAGCCATGGCTGGTGTCCCACGCGGCGGATGACTTTGACCCCTTTGTTCCCGCTATTTTTGACCTCGTGAAAATAATTAATTTTTTTAATATACAGCAAGTTGAGTTTTCCGTGACGCTGTGCTTGGGACACCTCAGCACAGGGGGCAGCGGTACCGAGCGCCTGTCTCTTTCGCAGAAACCGACCCCGGCGCAGGGAGACGAGCGCTCGCACACGCACAGCACACGCCGGCAGTGACTTGTGACAGATCCGCCGGCGTGTTGCGTGCCCCGCTCAGACCTGTCCGGGGATGGCCCCATGGGTGCCGCGGGGCACCGGCGGAGCTCCCCATGCCCTGCACTGCGGAGAGCGGCATCCGCACTCGCGTATCTCCGGGACGGCAGGGCCCGGCGCCGCCAGACCCTGGAGCCTTCCCGGGGCGCGCGGGCCGCCGTGCCCGCACACGCGTGTCCGTGGGGCGCGGCNGGCACGGCAACCCCTGCCCGGCTGTAAAACGCAGGCTTGCAGGCGGCGTTTGTACTCGCAGGGCCCGAGTCCGTGCCGCCTCCCTCCCCTCAGAAAGGAGAAAAGATCTGAAGTGTCCCTCTCCATACAGACTTAGCGTTGCGTTCTTCTAGCTACCAACAGACAGATGCTGCCCTAGGGAAAGGCCTTTAAAGCCCTCTTCCCAAGAACTAGTCCAGGATGCTCCGATCCAGGAAAGGGGTTGCTAAACTTGCCTCTCGCTCCACTGGAGCAAAACAAACCAGCGAAAACTTGGAAAACAAAAATAAAGGAAATAATTAAACTGCCAAAATAAACGAATAACCAGACTAAAAGCTAGCAACCTCCCCTCCTCCCCCTCCACGTTACCGTGTAACAGAATACAGTATCAGGCTAGCGAATTAGACTCAAAGCGAGCGGATTTGCTGCTCTCAGTCGGGGAAATGAATGCAAAGTCCGTTTCAAAGAATTATCTCTAGGGAGTCCTCCAAGTGTATTTGGGGTTATCCGTGATTTGAGAGGAAAGACTAAACGGGAGGGAGTCTGAGAAAAGCCTGCCATTGTCACCCTACCCTAAGGTGAGTAAAGCATCCCTGTAAAGCTAGCTGCAAAGAACTGCTTAACCTAAGCCCGAGAGGTGAAACCTCTCCTCGCCTGGAGCCGCCTGACCAGGGAGCCTGAATTTCGAACTACAAAGGCGACACGAAGCCTGGGCTCTCTTGGGTTGGTTGTGGTTTGTTGGGTTTTTTTTGGTTGTTGGTTTTTTTTTTTTTTTTTTTTTTTGCCGCGGTGAGGAATTCAGAGCTCTTTACAAATGATTTCGCAGGCGCATCTTTTACAGGAAAGTAGAAACACGTGAAAGGAGCTCTTCCCCTTCGGGGCGCTCCCGGCAGCTCTCCCTTGATGATGGCGGGGGAACAGGGTTTGCAGCGGCCGGCCGGCGGGCGAGACCTCGCTGAGCTCCCCATTAACTTGGAGGCCCTCCAAGCTAAGCGTTTGCCCTGCACTGTTCGCTAGTAGGAGAAAGAGAACCCCTCTCCGTCGTCTCTCGACCCCATACCCCTACCTTGCTTGCTTTTACTCAGAAATTATCTCATCTCAACTATTTAATATTAGTTAGTCTGCTAAATTAATCATATCCAAGAGAAAACACATACCTGCCAAAAAATCTGGCCGAAGCCTGGCTATGGAGTAAAAAAGAGGAAACCTTACTCAGCCTTAGAACACAAACAGAAAGAAAAAAATTTGTATTCTCATAAAAAATATACACAATCTCATTGTGAAGCGTTACATGTCCCAAAAGGATGCAATAATTTCTTTAATTAAATACGGGTAACATTCACTGGTTACCAAACTGGTTTTTGAGTCAAAAATCTTGGTGATGCTATAAGTTGAGTTTCACATTTTTTATGTTCCTTGCACGCCCAAACACTCCTTCATCCCCCCACCAATATATTTTCTAACGGAGATGATGGCTCCGATTAGACTTTTCACTAGACCCCGAACAAAATGTAGCTGGGACTGATTATTAGAGAGGTCTATGGAGGGATATGGTTAAGCACGTCACATAGTCATTTATGTATTTAAAGCTATGGCTCATAGGTAACTTCACAACACGCTGGTGATAGGTAAATCGCCTTTTAGACTTCTGACCTGCACTTCTGATGGCGAGTGCATCTAGAGGACTCTAAATGCAGTCTAGATTCTGTACCACACTCACAGCGGTACAAAATGGCAAGGGTATTTTTATTAGCATATTGTATACACACACTCATATGGGTTTATGAGAAAACAGATGAGAATTCTGCAAATAAAAACGGCATTGTTGCTTTATCAATGAACTTTTCCCGCTAAATTTATCTTTCTATAGCTATACATATACACGTGTATACACGTGTGTGTATACGCATGTATATAATTGTCCGATCTTTTCTGGCTGTGAAGGTGTCATCTAGCATTCATCAGAAAAGGCACCTCTTTTCTTGCTTGCTTGTTTATTCTGCTTGAGCAAAGTTGTTTGTTTTGCTGGAAAGCGTAAGTTGCCTTTAGTTATGTCATCACTGTCATTTGCATTTAGGTGGAAGGGTAGGACTTATTACCTCTATTTTTATTACTAAATCAGTGAAGGTAAAAGTGCTAATAATTAAATACAGATCTCTGATTGCAGGTCGGAACAGCAAAATCGATTGTCTCTTCATCAATAAGACAAGTGTTGAGTAGCTTGCTATTGATTAGTATGTTTATTTATGCAGATCTTTAGGTATTTGCTTACATATTTCTAGTTCTTTGTCTGCTAATTATTATACCAGATTGGTTTGAAAGAAAGAGCTTAGACTGGGAAACACACTTGACAGATCCATTCTTAGCTAACCTGATAGTGGATTATTGCAATCCAATAAGTTTAACAAATTACTTATACGTGCTTGCCTTTCGAGCAATTAGGAAACCGTTTCAGATTAAAATCCCTTGTTGCATTCGGGGTCGGTTCATTTAAATAAAGGGGCATCATGTTTAGATGTTTTCCGAATGAAAAATGGGTTTCTGGATCCGCAGAGGCTGAACAGGAGTTGAGGTGTGCTTCGCCTTCCGGGCCCTTGGCTTCCTCTGTAAGTGTAAAACACCTTCCCGGCAACAGAGTGGCCCCTGGGGTTTCCTCATAGATGGAATGTAAGGATTGGAGGTAGTCTGAATATCGAAATCAGGAATCAATATATTAAAAGAAAAAAGCCTACCAAACCAAACAAAACAAAACAGAGGGATCGGCATCCAAATATCAGAGTGCTCCAAGCAGGCGGTATTTTGTCTTGCTTTCTTTGCTTAATGATTTAATCGGTCCAAAAGGAATCGCCCCAGCCTCTCTGCTAAAAGGCCTATATTCCAGCCATCCCCTCTCAGGATCCCAGAAGGCTGACATTTTGATCTACTCTTTTAACACGCTTTTCCAGCCGACACCCGCATTTTCTTTCGCAGCCGTTCCGGGGAGGGCTCTGCTTTATCAATACCTTCTCCGCTCCGCTTCCACTGTGCCGACACAGGCACCCCGGCGGCGGGGAGCGAGCTCGGGATCAGGGCTAGCTGGCGGGGGCCGGTGTGAAAGCCAGGTGCAGGGAGGGAAGGCCGCCTTCGCGGGCCCCGCGCCGCCCGCGCGGCCCGGCGGGGCGCGCCCCCCGCCGCCCTGCCCGCCGCTTGCCCGGAGAGCGGCGCGGCGGGAGCCCGAGCCACGGGCTGGGAAGAGGAGCAGGACCCGCGCGCGGTGCTGAGCAAGTGTTGAGCCCTTCTTCACTTATCTTCCTCGGCTTTTGCTTTCGGCAAGTTTTGTTGGGGAGGGGGGGAGGAATTTTTTTCCTCCTTCTTTTACGTCCAGGAACTGCTGCTTTACAACCTGTAGAGATAAGACAGCCCCGCATCAGATGATCACAGAGATAAGTAATCTCTCCCCTCGGCCAGTGGTATAGCTGACCGTATGCTCTTGAATCTTAGAGCTCTAAGTCTTTCCTGTGAATGAACGAGAAAACACTCGACAGGTCGTGAATAATCGTTTTAATGAGTGTGTAAAAGCGTGCGACGGGGTGCACGGAGCTGTCGGGTTAAACAAACAACTTGTACCCTGACGAAATCCGATTGTTAAAGTGCAAAGTGGTGTCAGTCCAATTTCCATCCTAGTTCTAAAAACCACAGATCTAAGTCGCGGGAGTCCAATTTTCCCCATTAAGAAAAATAACAATATTTTCTGAACGTAAGTGTGATCGTCCCTAATGTTAGCCTTTGGCGAAAAAAGACCAGTTGCATATCAGAGGTACAGAAGCTATTTTTATTAAATTTTGCCATTTTTAAAGACGATAGTTAAAAACTGTGTATTTGACATTTTCCTAGATATTATCAGATCAATGCGGTAAATATTTTCCTTTTTTGTGTGTCCGTCGCCTCCCTCTCCGTATGTTTTTTTTTTTTTTTTTTTTTTTCACAGATCACTGGAGGCAAACATCGAATTAATTGGATCTCAATGACTGAGGTTGGTAACTTTGTATTGAACTAAGGTTATCTCTGTCATAGTGTTCAGGTGTTTACAAGGCATTTTAGGAGTTTCTAGAAAAGGTAAATCCTGACAATACATACCATAAAATTAAAAGTTACAATATTGTATACTCCAAATCCAAGTTATATTACCCCTGTGTAGGGAGGTAACACTCTATGGGTCTGTAATAATCTATCTCGAGATTATAAATTCGGGGGGGAAAAAAAGGAGGGTTTGTTTTTTGTTTGGTTTTTTTTTTNGAGGGGGTTTGTTTTTTTTTTTTTTTTTTTTTTTTTTTTTTTTTTTTTAAGCCTGACATCGGAATAGCTAGGTCTGTTTCCTGTACAAATAGAGGGCCTTCCTTGCGCTATTTTATAAACGCAAATACCACTTTTCTAAGCCCATTGATTATTTTTTCAAGGTTAGTAATGACGCATAATTTTAATGTTTATTGTTGCTAAAGACTTTCAGACCGACTGCAGGTCTGGCACTTTCTACTAAGAGTCATTTTCAGATGTGTCCTCCTTTTCTTTGAAAATACCGGCTTGAGCAAAGTGAGGTGAGGCAAGGCAACCCCAGCTGGAAACCAAGGCTTTTTAAAGTTTCTCTGCTCTTCTGTTTAATACTCGATTTTCCAAAAATAATATGCCATTGGAAAATGAACGATATGACAAGATGTATTTACTAGGCTAGAGACATTATGGGAACCCAATGCAGTGGCATGAATATGAAATATGTTTTTGATACTTGTGGAAGTTGAATTTGGCCATTCATGGGCTAGATAGGAGTGTCCATATGGCTTTGGTCTCAAACTGATTTCCAGCACTCGTAGCATTTTGAGTCAAAAGATGGGTTTTGGGGTTGGTTTGGGGTTGGGTGTTTGGGTTTGGTTTTTTGATTTGTTTTGTTTTGGTTTTGGTTTTGATTGTTTTGGTGGAGTTTTGGGTTTTGGTTTGGGGTTGGGTTTTTTGGTTGGTTTTTGTTGTTGTTGTTGTTGTTGTTTGGGGGTTTTTTGGGTTTTGGGGGTTTTTGTTTGTTTGTTTTTGGTTTGTTGGTTTTGGGTTTTTGTTCCTCACAAAGACAGTTTCATGTTGCGCTTTAGAAACGATGTAGGCATTGAGAACAGATATCAGTGAATTTCGTGTTCCCAAGTGTGGCAGAATCGTCTTTGTATACCTTCCTCTGAAACCGGTGATAGAAAGTGAAGAGAGAAAGAAGTAAAGAGGGGGAGAGAGGGGAAGAAGGAAAAAAAAGAAAACTCAGGCCCGCTGGATTAGGTAGCAGATCTACAACTAATGAACCATACAATCGTATAAGAGTATTTAACAAGCATCTGACGAATGTTCTGGGCATTTTCAAACATGGCTTTGTTCAGACTATACGACTTGATACAAATCGTTGCCCGGACCAGTGTGAACGCTGGAGACCCAAAACCAAAATATTCCCACTGTTTTCCTTAACTCCCTACATGAGAAGAAAAGAGACACAGGTTCAGTCCTACGAGGGAAAGAGAGAGGAGATGAAAGACAAAGCACAAGGACATATGCCTTCTGAGCACAACAGGACAGAAGTCTGCACCCTGAGAGCTAGGGAACATTTCTCATCCCCCTGAAAGACTAATGCCCTCCTCCTGCAACTGCAATTTCCTTTGCAACAAAACCGTGCATTAAATGGGCACGGTGGATAGTAAAGACCTATCAGCTTCCTGCTGTAGTTCTAATAAATAAAATTCCAAATGTTTAAAACACTCTATCTGTCACATTCACAAGATAGGTACTGTAAATTCCTGTTGAAGATATACAAACAGAGATCCAAGAGGTTGCCTCTGTTTTTGTATCTCTCTCTCACAAGAAATGCACTATCAAAACATTAATTATATTTGAAAGGGAACAGATTATTTGTTTGAGAAAGAATTACATTCTTGAATTTATATTCCACGCAGACCTCTCCTCTTGTCTGCTGAGAGGGTTGAACTGTAAATCTGTCTCAAATTATTTACCCCTAAAATGTAAGTAGGTGTGTCACATTGGAGTAGTAGAGAGATTGGAGATAATCTGTAGGTGCTTTTAGACACCTCTGTGGGATGGGTCGTTAGGGAATGTCGAAATGAACACGAAATTGCAGATCTAACATGTGAAGAACATACACGCTTATTCTTTGACAGTGAAAATACAAACACACATAGACACGCAGAGTTGAACCTAGCTAGTTATTAAACACGGTGACTCATAGGAGTTCGGGCCCGCAGCTCCTTTTTGTTTAGTTGGTTTTGCTTTGGTGGGTTGTTTTTGGGTTGGTTTTTTTTTTTTCTTCTCTCTGGTATTTAATAGGAGAACTGCAGTGACGGGGCTTTTTTCTTCATCAGGAGGGTCAGTTTACCTCCTCGAAGGTTTTTGTAGCATNCTTAACGCTTTCATGGACATCTCGTTGTAGCTGATAGCTGAAAAGCTACTAACCATGTGATGAGTCATCACTCAAGTCATGAGCAATCTCTTATAGACTGTACCTTCTTTCAGGCTTTAAAAAATACTAATAAAAGGGTTAAATAGAAGCCCTCATACCTCTACCTTTATTCTGAGAAAAATAGTGATTTAGTGGGACTTCATTAGGAGGTCTTGAAAAACTTTCCCCGATGTCTGCTTTTTTCACTCTCTGCTAACCAGACCTTCAGCATTTCCTAACCTACCTTCAGACGCCGTTAGCTATCTCAGCAGCATCGTTCTCCAGCATTGCAAGTTTTTTGGCAGGAACTGATGTGAACAGTCCGGTCAGAAAGTTTTTTGGTGCTGTCGTGTCGTGCTTGGGGAAATTCGTGACTGAAGCAGTGCCCTTAACTTGGGACCCGGGGAAGCTGCTTTAGCATCAGGTTCTACAGAGCTGAGCCCTTTTCTCTATTCCTGTATTTCTTGAGCCCTGGGAAACCCAAGCCATGGGGCCTGAAGGGCGGTCGCAGGGAGCACGGGACGGTGGGGGTGGGCGGACTTTTCTGCCTTGGATGTGCCTGGGATGTGCTCTCTCCCTGATTAGGTATCTGTGGAGGAAGAAGGTGACGTGACGAGAAAAGCCTGACAGCCAAAATGGGAACTGTCCGGGAGAAGGATCCGTGATGAATGAGGTCTGCGAAGTCGTGATGCACAAGCAGCTCAGGACAGTGTGCTGGCATCAAATGCCGGCTTTTGTTCGCTAGAACCAAAAAGAAAAAAAGGGGGGGNGGGGAGGGGGATCCTGGGAAGGGGATCAGTGAGGATTGGGAGTGAGAGACCGGAGAAGTTAGTGGCTGTAGCGTTAGCATGAGTTCATCGTCTCCTCGGGAGAAGAAGCTGCGTCTGTCAAATGGGCTAGAGCCCTGACGAGAGGCAGAGGCGCCATCGGAGCGCTCCGGGATGCGGCTGTGAAATCTGGATTCCGGCCGACTGGAGGGACAGTACTTTATAAAATAATCGGTCCCCAAATCTTCCAGGCAGGTGTCCGAGGTTAAGTCAGGCTCTTCGATAATTGCCGACTCATTTCAGGGAACAAATTCTGCCCCCGGGCAGGAGGTAGGATGAGAAAGGCGATTGCGAAGTCGGAGAGACATTACTACATAAACTAAAATCCTACTGAAGTTGCAAACATTATTTCATTCTTGAAGTAATTTCATGCAGAACTGGAGCTTCTTCCTCGGGTTTGGCGGGAAAGGCTGTCGTGGACGAGCCTGTAACTTCTTGAATTGTTTTTGACCGTGCACTGTATTGCCGTAATGCCAATAAACGCTTTAAACGCGTCTTACTAGCGGCCGTCAGATGCTCCAGCACCTCAGGCCCGGTCTAAAAGACATCTGGCCCGGTCTGGGGCTGCTGGGTCGCTCCCTACCTTCGGGTGCTCTCGGTGCTCTGGGAAAATGTGGCTGGGTGGGTCGGGGTCTGTTACACTGACCTCTGGGTTTTCTTTCCTCGGAGGGGCCAGTCTTGGCTTGCAAGGGGTCGCAGAGGCAAGGGCTCGCTTCTTGTCAGCGGGTTCAGGATTCCAGGACTTTGAGTTTAGCGGCCAGAGACAACCCTGCCTAGTTTTTGCCGGGCTTAGTGTCTGCCTACGAGGAGACACAGCTCTCCCAGGCACGGATTCCCTGATGGGTAGCATGGCCCATATCGCTCACCCTTTCAGTAAACGCCAGCAGATGGATGCAATTAAACCTCGACGGTGCTCCGTGGCCGGACACCGATCCAGGGCGTGAGAGGGCTAGCCATTATGCAGTGCCTGTGGGCTGGTGTTCACCGCCGACAGCTGTAACAGGGAGGAGGAACGAAACATGGGTGCTACCGACTTTCCCGCCCCATGGCAGCAACGGGAGCACGGCAGGACCCCAAGGCTCGTAAGAGAAAAAGCCAAAAAAACCCAACAGTAAAAGCAGTACACACGTATTGGGAGATTTCAAGTATCTATGTAATGTTATTAAAAATAATAAAATCCCGGCAAAACAACGGCTCTCTTATAAAGGAAATCTGAGGAGCGCAGCGAGCTAAGCGAAAGCTCTGTTTTCAAGGCAAGGCAGGATTAGTTCCCTGCACATAATAGCCAGTGTGTAGGAATTGCAAATGAACATCACCAGCAGTGCTGGAGTTACCCTTCTTAAATTAATATTGAGCTGACTTCCCTGCACAACCTGCAAATAACAGACATTTCTCAGCTTTCGAGGGCAATGAAGATTGAAATAAACATATATTTTCCCCTAGTTTAATCTAAGAAACTCCCTTCCCGGAGTAGGCAGTCAGTAGTGGAGGAATTTCGGCTAACGCCCCCCCGACCTGTTTTGCGGGCTAAAAAACCCATCAACAAAGAAGGACCAAAGTCCCGAACCGTACCCGATGCCCGCACAGACATGGGTAAGCACCATCTCCGGCTCAGCGGCGGCGGGCTCCGCTGCCTGAGCCGGCCCCGCCGCGGGGAAGCTCCGCGCCGGCAGCGCGGCCAGGCGCCGCTGCCCTGCCCGGGGCTCGCCTCACGGAGCGGGGCCCCCTCGGCCGCGCTCCGTGTGCCAACCGCGGGCGCGGGCCCCAACACCCCGGCTGAACCCATTCCTCCATCCCGTCATCAGGCGTGCAGAACGGGAAGGTAATACATCTGATCTCTCGCCGAAAAGAGGGGTGAGGGAGAATGCTGTGAGCTCCAGGGCTCTTTCAGACACTTCAGAAATTGATGGGGGAGGGGAAGTGGCCAGGAAAGATAGATGCATTGGAAACGGTAAAATAAAAATATGATGTGAAGATATATTTACTGTCAGCTCAGAGCCAAAACATTTATGCTCCCACGCCTTTTTTTCCTTTTTTCTTTTTTTTTTTTAGCAAATCGGAACTTAAGTGATGCATTTTAATTATTTAAGGAAAATAAGCAAGAAGGCTCTTTTTCAGAGTCTAAATAAATAGCAGAGTGTTCTGTGCTGATGATGTCTCTGGCTTGTGATGGCCTCATCAATCCAGCCACTACTGTGAGCTCTGAAAACCTGGGAAGAAAGGGGTGTTACAGGCAATTTCTGAAAGGAATTATCCATTATTTTTAGGGTTTTTTAAAACAGAAAATGCAAAGGATTTTCTGATTGTCTGAGAGGTGAAAAAAGAACCAATATTTTCCTAAAGCTTCAGCTCAGTATTGTCTAGGCCTTACGTGAAGAGCAATTTTCCTTATTTTTCAAATAGATATTTCAACTTCTTGAAAGGAGTGGGAAAAAGGTACACATTGCCCTAAGAGAGAAGGCACTGGGTGCCTTGCAGTCTCCGAGATCAGCTTGGTGATTTCTTTTCCTCCCCAGTCCCCTGTCCCTCACCAATCCCCGACTTTGATCTAAACCCTGACAACTTTCTTCCTGCATACAGTGTGTCCCTAATCTGCCAGAGATTGCACAGACCTTCCTAAAGGAGATTGATACTCAGAAGGGCCACTTTTTATTTTGGGGAGAGGGGAGGAGGATAACACTACTTCACCTAAGTAGTCTCTATTTGGCTGTAATCAGAAAAAACCCCAAACCCCAAAACCCACCCCCCAAATCCCAAACAAAAAACGAAGCAAACCAAAACAAACCCCAAAGCAAGTGAGAACACAGCAAAAGAGAGCATCTTTATGTTCGCATTTAAAGAAAATAATGAATCAGTGTAGTACAGTAGGGAACACCAAACCACACACACAAGCAGCAGAAAATATTAGTCATAATCTCCCTAGTTAAAAAAAATTGAATCAATAATGAGTTTCAGTTCTCTGCAGGAACACCTAAAATATTTATGACCAGCAGGGCTTATTCTACAGTTTTCTTTTCAAACAAGATATCTTTTCTCATCTTTGGTAAAGATTTTCATAATGTTTCTCACGCTTCTCTCCACTACGCTGACTTCCATTTAGGGTAAATTCTGTCACTCAAACATAGCATCCAGTTCCTGTCAGCTCAAATGATCTCAGTGAAAAGTTCAGAGTACCTACAGGCAAACTCCTTTCTTTCTCTTCATGGTGTGTTTGTATCGCATCTTCAAGATCCATCTATGGAAAGCCCAGAGTTGTGACTTTGGAGTCTGTGCCATCGGTCTGAGTGGTTCAGAAACTGTAAAAAAAGTGGAGGGCTAGAAAAGTCACGTGGTTTTTGGTTCCTGATTCAAGCAGAACAGCAGCATCAGCAACACTGAGACTCTCTCAAGGAAAAAAAGAATGAAGGAGAAAGAAAGCCTAACCATGGTGAAGGAAAGCAAGTGGAAGTGTTTTGCAGAACAGAATGGTACTACTGATTTCCAGCCTACATGGTTCCCACCCCAAAGATGGATCAGACCACAGCTTGCAGTACCCAGAAAGGTGACAAGAGAAAGTAGTGTAGGTATATGAGTGTCTGATCAGTCTGTTTTGCAGCATGTGAATCCACCTTTGAGTGGATTGGCTGAAGATTTTTTTGACACGTGCCCTTACAAACAAAGTAGAGAAGTGCTCTTTGCCTTGTTTTCATGTAGATCCTAAGGATATCCAGACTTCCTCTATAAAATTCCACCATGATCCCTGTTGAAACTATGAAATAGTGTTGTTGGTTTATAAGAAGAAACTTGGGCGTCAGGGTTTGTGTAAGCAGGTGTGTACAAGCAAGCACGTGTGAGACCTAGCTCCCATGTTCCCTCCAAAGAACCACCTCACTGTCTCTTCCTGCAACACAATAGAATTCCTGACACTTCCATTTTCACTCCTGTTCTGCCAGAGTCCATCGAATCTTTGCCTCCTTACCTGATGACCCTGAAATATCACTGGAAGAAACAGGCTAACAATAAAAAGCTGTAAAAAACTAGGTTTATATGTACTTGAAATGATCCTGATTGATGGAAACTGGTGGAAAAGATTTTTGAGATTATTTACTTAAATATTGGAAGCCCCATGGGTCTAATAATTCAATGCCAAGCTTGCAAAAAACACCCGGAGAATAATGTAATCTGAGAAATGTCCTTTCATTGAAAGCAAATAGATGAACTAACATCTTTCCTCTACAAATTTTTAGAATAGATACTTTCATGAAAACATAACTCAAGTTATATACTACCTTGGTATACCCATTTAAAAAAATCAACTATTTCAGATTTTTTGTTGGAGCTGAAGCTGACAAAGAAACATCAAAAACAATGTTGACAATGCTGAACAATGTTGATGTACAGTGTCAGCACTACACTTCAGAAATAACATAGTACTGCCAAGAAAGGAGTTTTTCAACCTTCTTTTAGGTCTGATTGGGAGTGACTTTGAAACTTCCTTCTGGCACCTAGAATTCATTCACTACTATTGAAAATCTGCTTAAAGTTTGGAGGAGCTAAAAATCTCACAGTTAATTAATTAATTAGTAATGAACTGGTAGGATCTGCATAAATGACTGAAGTCACGAGAAAAAAGATCTATTCCATTTCTTTTTAAGATGTTGATCTAGTGTTGAAATATCACAAAAAGCACTGTTCCCTTTGCTCATACCTATCTTCATGAAAATAATCCTTACATCTGGATGTATGTATTTGGGTTTAATTTATTAGGGATGGGAACTTTTCACCAATTCTATTATTTGTTTTGGTTATTTGGTCATTGATAACATTAAGTCTTCTGGAGCAGCTTTTGCAAGATACCTGAACTCAGCACCTTGTAGGAATTTCAGATATTCTTTGGCTAGGTTATGCACCCAGTGGGAACTAGTTTTATGTACTGATTAAGAAGTACACTTAAATAACTTGGCCAATGATTTAGAGAATATTCTATATAACTGCGTTTTTCCGTAAGTGGGACCACCCTCCATGCCATGCAGGGACTTGAGTTCCACACACGCAGTGTGGAACAGGAAGCCTGACATAAGAATCTACGACACTCCTGTACACAGAAGGAGGAAGAAAATCTGCTCCTGATGTGTGGCAGTCCTATAAGAGATATACTTTTTGAGGATGAGAAAGATGATCTTGGTTTACTCCTCTGAATAAATAAGGCTAGTGCTGTCAGCATGTGGGTTCCATGCCAAGACTGATCTCAGGCTTGTAGTTTTGCTTTTCTGCTCTGCCACTGCAAAGTTCCTCTGCTCAGAGGCTGAATGTGGAGGAGCAGCCATGTTGAGGCTGATTCTCTTGGAACACGGGCCTGAACTAGCTTTCAGAGATATTTCAGATGCCATGTGTCAGGCTAGAGTTTCCAATGCTGAGTTTTACCAATGCTCTTTTCAGGAAGGCATGGTTTGGAAAGGACAGTTTAAATACTTAAAGTCCAGAATACAGCAGAATGTTCCAGCCTAGAAAGCCAACCATTTCAAAGCTTCTGAAGCAGAGTGAGAAGGTTGAGGGAAGTGGTTCTGCCCCTCTACTCTGCTTTGGTGAGACCTCACCTTGAGTACTGCATCCATCTCTGGGGTCCCCAGCCCAGGAAAGACATTGACCTCCAGGAGTGAGTTCAGAGGAGAGACAGCAAGATGATTAGAGGGATGGAGCACCTCTCCTATGAGGAAAGGCTGAGAGAATTTGGTTTTATCAACCTGGAAAAGAGAAGGGTTCAGGGTGACATGATTGCAGCTTTCCCGTACCTGAAGGGAGCCTACAAGAAAACTGGGGAGGGAGTTTATACAAGAGCATGTAGTGACAGGACAAGGGGGAATGGTTTCAAACTGAAAGGGATTAAGGCCCCTTTGCACCCAAACCATTCTATGATTCTGTGAAGTCCTAAACAGTCTTTTGTTGCAACGAACTACTGTAGAAAAGATAGCGTGTCTTAAGAACAAGGCAGCAAAGAGGAATTTACCATTGTTGATCTTGTAAATAAAGACCAGAGACCATGACATGGTAGCTCTCCTTCACTGAGAAACCTCAGAGGTGCAAGAGACAGCATTTGCTTTTATTCCAGGTTTTCACGTTTCACATGGTCAGTTCACATGGTGAACTTCTCTTCTGGACCTGTAAGTATCAAATATATTTATCTGCAATTCCTCTATGAGTGCTCTAATTGGACAGAGATTTGTCGCTCCAAATCCAAACTCCAGTTGCAGGTTGAAGATTCACACTTGGAAGTGGAAAATTAAAGGCCTGATATCTCATTCTATGAGTTATTTTCAAGTGTGCAAAATAATATTGGTTAAACGGACAAAGAAGCATCCCTGCCTGGAACTTGTATAAAGGTGGCTGGGATGGTCTGCTTTAGGCTGCTGTGTATTTTAGACACTAAACTAAGAGAAGCTTCCAATTTAATAAAAAGTAATTTGAAAGTTGCTAAGCAACTTCTAGAAATCTTGCTTTCTAAGAAGTCCATTTGTTTGTTTAATTTCAGGAAAAGGTTGTATATTATTATCTAAGTTTCATAAATCAAAAGAGAAATGCAAAAAGGAAATGTAATAGGGCATTTTCTTTGCTTTCTGTCCTTTGCAATTAAAACCCTTTTAATTGTCTTGTGAGGTTTCATCAAGTATTCAACAAATGTTATTTATGTATAAAACTTCAACAGTTTATTGACTATGCAAGAACCACAAGAAAAAAATTAAACAGGTTTGTCATATGGTATGTGTTTATCTTAACCTTTCTTCTTCAAAAATCTTATCTACTAAGTACTTTTATCAGACACTAATTATACTCCCTCTGAAAAGAATTTCTCCAACACCCTTCAGTGCCTACACCCTTTAATCATATCTCATTACATCTACCTAATCCATCTCTTTTTTGCATTGCCAGGGCTCATTAATAGTTTTAAAAACTAGTACTGGATATTATCTTTCCTTTCTATAGAAATATAAATACCAATACTGTTTTATTTCTAGCCATTTGTAATTAGATCAAAAATTATTTGACAATATTGAGATTTCCTCTGAAAATAACTCTAGAATACGTGATAGAACAGCGGTAGAATCTTATAAGTCTTTTCCCAAACGAGTGGTTTTAAAAGCTATTTTAACAGTGGATCAACGACCACTTTGAAAGGAAGCGATCCTTGACTAAAATTTAGCAGATATTGTACTTCACAGGTATTTTATAGGTGAGACATGTATCACCTTGTAAACAATGTGGGTAATCAAAAGGATTTCTACATGACTGTGAAAGAAAAAAAAAGAAATTATGAGGCTGACAAATGGCCTTCCATTATTCCTTTGCTCTGTGCACGCCTCACATCAGCACAGTTTGGAAAGCTTATATAAAATGTCTCCAGTATAGTATCACCTAAACTGAACTGATTGACACAGAATGAATAATCGTTGTCAAATTTGGCGGGTTTTTTCTGTTCTCCAATTGTCTGCAAACAGGCTACAAAATTCTCTACCACTGTTACACTTTAAAATTATTTGTAAATCACTTCAGTGGGTAATCCTCAATCTATAGACCCACCTGTTGTGAATTTTGACAATTTTCAATCTACATTTAATTAATTAATGGAGTAACCTATGTGAATTTGAGCTCCTATTTTCAGGATAGGTAGGTCTACATTATGCTGTCTTGCCTCGGCTGAAAGTCTGAGTAGAGTACCAGTTAATTTTCAAAAGTTGACATGTCATGATCACAGCTTTGAGGCAAAACCAGTTGCCAAATTTCAACTATGAAGCTTCTTTTCCCCCAGATCTGATTAGAAGAACCACTAAGAGGAGACCTTTTGCAATGAATATTACTGTGTTCTATGGATTATCTGGCAGTATTATTCAACATATTGCAATTATAATTTCAAGAACCTGTGACATTTGTTCTCCGCCTCTGACACACCTTAATTCTAGCTTTTGACTAAATCCTAAATTAAGTTAATACCATGATTTGGAAAGTGATTATTTGTTGTTTGTTTGTTTGTTTGTTTGTTTAAGAACCAAGGACACAGAGCATACATTCATTCACATTGGATTCCTCAGAGGTAGGAAGAGCAAGCACAACTTCTTGAATTTCAGGAAACTTGGGTTGACCAAGGCAATTTTCGGTAACTCTTGCATTTATTTAATGCCTAACTGTGGCTATAGGGCAGCCTTATGGACCCTTTCATTTCCATCTTCTTATCCAGCAATGGAAAATACAGAATTTATATTTTACTCTGAAATTAAAACATGTTTTCAGGCAATACAACTGATACGTCATACAAATACATTCAGAATAACTGTTATTATTCAAAAAGCAATTGACTATAATCCACAGTGTCATCTGTATATATGGTACTGGTTTGCTATGTTTGTAATCACTTCTTCTTTTCACTGAAGAGCTGATTTATGTATGTCAACACAACATATAAAGAAAATTTGAGATATAAAACTTACAGTCAACTGAAACTTGCTTTTGGATCTACTAATGAATTCAAGTTGAAAAATATTTCTGTAAGTATTCCTTATTACAGAACTACTGTACTGTTTTCAGGAAGCAAACAGAAAATGTCATACCTTGAGTAAACCTAAGGGCAATGTATTATTTCCCAATCTGTGAAAACATGTATGGTTTGAGATGCCTTTTTGTTTCACACTGAAAATAAAACAAAACTCTTTGGAACACTTTTACATAATAAAATTGCATACATCTGTTTTGGGACCAAATAATTTTTTTTTTTGTTTGTGTGTATTTCTCTTTCCAATCCTTTGTTTCACTCTCTCATTAGGAAATTACTAAATTGACAAGCCAGGATATTTAGAACATTTTCATTGTAAACATCATTAATTCTGACACGTTTTTATGGAACATTTTGGCTTCAATGGAAAGATACATTTAGATGAGAAAAAAGTCAAATAAAGTATAACTGGTTATAAATTCAGTCAAACTGATATTCATATTCAAATTTGAACTAATATTTATATGATATTTTTTCCAAAGATTCTTCAGACCGAATAATTTGAGTAGACCTGCGTAATGCCAACAGCTCTCTACCTAAGTATCTTATTGTAAGATAGGTTTGGGCTTCACAGGGAACAGGAAGCTGGGGATGTTTCCAGTGTACTGTCCTGTCCATTCAGTCTCTGCCATTGGATTCACTGTATTATGGTCACTTCAGTGTCTATATCTAAATGCAGTTATTGAAGTTTTCTAGGGATAGAATTCCTTCACAGTCCCCATTGATGCTTTCCTTTCATTGGCTATCTGTTATGTTTTTTGGTTTTGATATAATTAAGCCTAATGTTAGCACTTTGTTTCAAAAAAATGGAAAATAGGGCACATTTTTTCTTCTAGTCTTGCTTTGGTAATCGTTTGACAGGGCTCAGAATCTAGCACTGATTAGATTTTATTATGGCCATTAGGATTTTTTAATGGCCACAGGATTGCTACAGACATCATTATCTTCAGAAATCAGTGCAGAGTGTTTACAGTAAGTTCTCCATTTGCTTAACTGTAAGCGTGCGACACAGAAAATGGCTAATGCAGGAATAATAAATTATTTGGAAATCCTGTCTTTCTAAAATAAGCCATTTTTTGGCAATGGAAGTCTGTGTTAAGTAAAGGAAAATACTGACCTGTAACAAGGAACCTTATATATTCCAGTAGAGAGCATCTTACCTTCTTCAAAATTAGAAATCAAGACAATTCCTGCCTCTAGGACAGCATGCTCTACTAATATGAATGGAATCTCGAATTAATGAAACATTCCTTATATGCAATTTTTGTAATTTCAGAATGATCAGATTTTGGTTTAGACATCAATATTTCTAAAGGATAGCATAAAACATTGGAACCCAAGCAGTAAACTGATTGCTAAATCCAAGATGAAAGCTGAAGTTATAATGCAATGCCGAAGATCTGATTCCACAGTCATTCAGTATTTAGGAGGGTTAAGAAGGCGTTCTACTTTTACACAACCATTTGCCTGCTTGCTCTTCAGACACAGGGTGAATCAGCACAGGGACTTGAAAAACGGAGTTGTCAGATTTGTGGGTGCTGCAGATTACCAAGTATTATGTCCATCTTCATTATCTACATCTATTTTAATAGAACGAAGTTATTGGATTTTAGAGCACAGGTTGCAACAGATATAGAATTGTCATGTTTCTTGGAAAGGACATTTGCTCAGATGCAAACTAACATTTGGAATGATGTATTTTGGTTTATTTGGGTTGACATAAAGAGGAGGGATGAAGTAAAGGGATGGAAATTATGGTGGTAGAAGTAGAGTCATTAGTTAAAAGTATTGCTTGAATCAGCAAAGCATTTTACAGATTTAATGGAAGAAATTTCTAACTAGAAAGATACATTGCAGTGAAGTATCGGAAGTCTGCCACGGAGAGTTTGGATGTAAGTTTTGCTGTCTTTTCAATCCCCTGCAAACCAACTGTTTTCATTTATCTGTTTAATCCTGAGTGTCTGCTCAGATCTGTACAGAAACACAGTAATAAAGTCTGCTTGCCTTTCTCTTCAACAAACTTCACATTAGACATTAGCAAATGTGAATAGTTGCTTTTGATTTCTTTATAGCCTTTGCAGAATGATGAATCTTGATGAGATACGTCATGGAAGACTCCAAGGAAATCATCTATTATCAGGAAAATGAAAAATTCATCTTTGTTAACCCATATACATTTTTCCTCCCAAGTAAATTAACAATTCAAAATCTTGCACTAAACTTCATTAATTTTCTTCATGAATAATTCCACTTACATCTCAGCAATTTCTGTGTGAGAGGGTGAGAAGACTTGTCCTTTTATATTGCACTTGCTTGTATAAACATAAATAAATCAGAAGGAAGTAGTCTACTGTCCACATTTGACAAAGGAGAAAAATACTCTTGATGCTTATTGAAGTTTTTTGGTTACTTGAACAATGTTCTTGTTCAACTTAACTGTGACTGGAAATATTCTTAATGAGCATCCTGCAAACTGTTATATATGCTGGATAATGATACATAGAACTGGTATAATATCCCCAATTTAAATCCCTGAGGAGTCTCATTAACTACAGCAGGAACAAAATACAAAGATTCTGTAAAAGAAAATAAATACTCTAGTCTCAGACAGTGACATTTTTGCACTTCAGCATAAGCTTCATTGTAAGTCAGTAGTTAAGGAAAAAAAATCACATCCTTAATGATCACAACTTGCCAGTGGACATTACTTAACCCTTGGCTTAATTTCTAGTAATCATTAACCATCCCAAATACCAATACAAATTTAGATATAGTTATTTGTCAAAACTGTATCTGGTAATTTTTGTTCTTTGGTCATACACAAGCTAAATAAGCAAGCGTTTTCTTTAGCACATGAAGCCATGTCATGGTGCAACTTTAAAGCTAATTAACATTCATTGGCAAGCCATTTAAGATTGTATGTAGGTTGACATAAAGATGCTTTTTCCAAAAAAGTTGTTATATTTTTTCCATGTTGCTGCATTGTGGATTTAGTGCTTAGCATCTGACATGTTTTCTCAAATACTACTTTTTAATGAAAACACGAAAGTACTCCGGGGAATGTGATAAAAGCAAAAATTCTATGATCTCTGCAAGGTAAATGACAGCACGAAATTTGTCACATCTGGATCAAAAATATTTCATCTATTTACCTAAATAAGCATATCTAAACATGGGTAATTAGGATTGTAATTCAATATATGTTTCCTTTAACAGCTTCTCCATTTTCACTGATAATTTCATTTAGTCATAAGCACTTAAATTATGTATGTCTTGCTTTTCTCTATTTCAAATAAATAAAAGGTGATTTGAAAAGAACTTATTTTTTGTGTCTCATCCCTTTTCCTATTAACACCTTGTAACTTCTATTTCTCTTAATAGGAAATAATGACAATTTAAAATTTTTATTTGTATACATGTAAAAAATAACAGAAACTATTTTCAAGGCAACAGAAAAAAAACCAGCAGCAATGTTGATATTACTGAAACTTTAAAACTAATATTTTTTATTCAACATAGGTGAAATTTTGCTCCTTACTCACACTGGTAAAGTATCTTATATTAAATGGACTTCTTATATAAACAAGCCACGTGAGCTTAAGCATTGCTTCTGTGTCTAGCTACAAGAATCACTTTATAAAATAAACAGCAGATTTGCTACCATGCATTTGTAGAAACATAGTATTTTAATTCAAAAGTACCAGTAAACATGTTAAAACTGTGGTTCATTTAAGACACTTCATCACAGAAAGAAATGGTTTTAGGACTTTTATTTAACCAATTTAAATTTTCTAGCCAGCTTGTAATTTGAAGCAAGAGTTTTCATGGAGCAATGCTTTTAAAATCGTATTTATTTGCTTTGTTTTTCAATAAAAGTATTTTTTAATAATTGTAAAGACAGAGACAAACATTTTGTTTCAATTCTAGTCACGTGCCTTGCTTTGAAATAAAGATAATCATACTTCCTTGTTGAGCTGAAAATGTTTTCTTTAAATTTGGTCATAGGTCCTACTATTCAATTAATATAATCATACCTTCTTCTCCTGCTGAAAATAAAGCAGTTGTTTAATTAAACATGCCAGTTGTTTGTAATATAATGTTACAGAAATACTTGTTTGAAAGAAAGGCTAAAGATTTATATCAAACATTTCAATCTGACAAGTAAATTACATTTCCTCTACCAAAAAGAAAGGTAAGGCAGGAAAATAGTTGCAATATAAGAGTAACTGAGGTTGTTGCACTGAGGAAAAGCACACTTGTTCTCATTACTTGGAGATATGATAGCCATCAGTCTACAAAGGTGACCTTTTCCACTCTCGAGATTAAAGCTGAACATTTTACCTTCTTAAAATAAGGAAATAGAAATTATTTTCAAATTGTAACTATATTTTAATAGCTAATCATTTCAGACATAAGAGAAAAAGTGTGAGATTTTCAACTTAAACAGTGAACAGAATGTACCTGAAGAATATCTGTACCAACATCTTTAATAAAAGCAAGAATGAAGTTTTCTTTAAGGGTTTAAAAAGGCCTTCTTATCCCCACTTGCTTTACCAATCTCAAATTATGATATTCTGTTCCTAAGACCTAAAAGATGCAGGCTGCAGGAGCGGTTTCTCCAGCACTGAAGCTGGCATGAGTTGCAACTTATCCACTCCTGCAGGCAGGTTTTCCCATTGGAAGCTCTGGTGCTAGAAACGAAGTACTTCATGGTCTTCAGGATTTTATTGAAGGGGTCCAGTGGTTCTTTAAATGGACCATATGTTAATTTGATTTTTTTGAAATGGAAATGCATTTTTGAAGGGGAAAGGATTTAAACTGATCTCTGTTACCAGTATGAGCAGTCAGAGCTTCTTGATGTCTGCCTGTCTGAAATCAAAAAACATCTCTGATAATAAATGGATAATTTGAAGAGAAGGAGGCAACAGTATCAACCTGTCATACGAATCTTTTTCAAATCCTGAAAGACTACTGCAGTGTGCTTTCATAAGCCAGCCCAGGCAAAATGTGCGGACTTGCTGTTGGTAACTGAAGAAAAAGAAAGCTTAGCTGCTTCCATCACATAATCACTGCAATAGAATAATAAAAAAAGTCAGCTGAGATGATGCTTTATGCCTCCTCTCCAGCATTCCATGGGCATGGGGGGCTTTTATTTATCCCTTGTGGGCTGCTAGAATGAAGATGGGTATGATTTTTGCAAGGGTGAAATAGGTTGTCTGTCAATTGGGTTTAGGCGACAGTCTGTCTGCAGGCCGTAAGATGATCTGCATAGTGCCAGAGGAAAGCAGGCAGAATTCCTGGCTTGCAAGCACAGATATTGATCTACCTTAGCCACCTAAACAATGCCTCACCTGTTTGCCTTGTCCATACCTTATTTTACGCAGTCTAATGCTTGTTTTGTTTGACTTTTCTTTTATTTCTGTGGATCTGAGCTTTGATACACTTTGGGGAGTACATAAACACAGTGTTGTACTTGAACATCACCATCCTGCAGAGTAATCTAGTGGCTCTGGACCACCCCTCCCTGCATGAGAACAGCAGTGTTATTGAAAATTATGGGTGAGCAACTAAGTAAGTAGGCCACATACACAAGTGTTTGATCTATCAGACTAGTGTCCAATGACATCGAATGTGAGATGCTACTAATTGCTGCACTATGTACTCTGAGGTAAAATTTCTTAAATCGGAGCTACTAAAAGGATCTATTTTTATAATTTTTTTTTTTTCAGCTGATGGTTACAAGATAAGCCACCACAGAGTTTAGAATCCTATCTACTTATTTTGAAAACAACTATGTTATTGTGTACTGTCTCAAGCAGGAATGAAATAGAAAACGGCATTCATTTTCCCAGTAAAGTATAACATAAATATTTTACCACCATTTATTATTAGTTTGCCATTTCCTGCTGACAGCAATTCCAACTTTGCCAGCAGGCACTGTGTCTCACAATCATATTGTGTTTGGAACAAATTAAGACAAACACAATTTCTTATAAAATAAATGAACAAAATTTGCAACAAAAACCTCTTCTGAAGCTAAATGAGCATTTCTTTTAAGTGCTGACACTTGGTATTATTTAATTTGCACACAGCACATTTCACTTTTACTGGAAAACAATGAAGTTAACGAAGAACTAAGTCATCTGTACTTTCAGGGATAATTGAACATTGCTCGATTTAGAACTGTTTTATATTAATGCTGTGAAGAAGCAGCCTACATCTTGGTAAGTTTGTCAGCAGTTTCAAACGCAAGCATAGTTTTGGCCCAGTGACATATGAAGTGGATGGATCAAAACGGAATACAAAATAGATTGTAATGACACTTAACTTGAGCTGATATAGAAATACTTTAAATAAAGGGAGTGACACAGAGCCTTTTTCTTCCTGTGAAACATAATCCTCACTTCATTAGATTATTTGATGGTTTAAGGTTAATAAAGAGAGAATATCATTATTTCTTATAAATTTTCTCTTGCCTGTGTACTTTCTCGTAGGCACTACAGTATTTTCCTGGATGACGTGGGACAAATAAAGAAAGTGATTTATGCTGGGATTGCCTTCCAGTTTTTGTTACAGCTGTGTGAAAGTGCAGTGAACGCATGATTTTGGCTTACTCCCCAAAGGCTTTGAAGACACAAACTACCTATAGTACCTATGGTACTGATCTTAAGAGCTTGAGTTGTCTGACTTTTTTTAGACTTATGGAGTAGGAATAGTTAATACCTTTGGATTTCTGGTGTAGAAAACTGCAAATAAAACTCATTGCACAGAAATAAAAAACTTAGATATAGAACTGTAATCCTTCAGAGGTTGGAATTGGTCCAACTCATTCATACCTCACTTGAGCTGAGTTTGATATAGAAGTGCAAACTTCGAACTGTACATTAATTTCTCATTTTCCCCCCTCTTTGCTGAGTTCACTCTTACTGAAGGCACCCAACTGATAGCATAGGTACCAATAATCTGCAGATTTCTACGGACTACGTGCACCATTTCTAAGAGAACTTCCCTGTAAAATTCTGCAGATATGCTCCAATCTTTAAATCAGAGAGCCCACCCTTACTTATGAAAGACTGGTTTAACCTCTCCCTGCTGATTCATTCTTTGGCCGCTCAGCTGGGAATATCAATTGTGATAGTAATTCTTCTTCTTCAAATAATTTGGAAGGGTGACAAATTATAGCTGCCTCAGAAATTTTGCAGTCAGGAAAAAAATGCAATTTTAAAATACATTCCTGTAAAAAATTTAAATAAGCAATACAATTAGCTAAGCACTTACATTTTATTAGCAATAGCAAGTAAAATTAATAAGTAAATTCAATGAAAAAATGATTATGTGTCACAGTATATAGTTTTTACATTGACATTTCACATAATCTGACTTTGCTGAGAGGAGAAATCACTCGTCTGTTAAAATTACTTTTTAAAAGCTGTCAAAATTGGAAAACCTGCTGTCAAAAATATGATGAGAAAAGTTTAAAAATGGTAAAGTATGTTGACTTAGACAAAAAATATTACCTTTAGAGTGGAAAACTTGAATATTGTATCATTATCTTCTACACAGAGGAAAAGCGTTATCTTTTTCCAAGCCATCCTTTTTTTTTAACATTTTAAATTTATATTTTGCATTTACATTTCAATATGAATGGGACTTCATCCAATTTATGCTGCAGCAGAAGCTGAAAGTAGCAGGTATTTGGACATTTATATTTTAATTGTATGCTCGCATTTTACGATTTTTAAAAATGACAAGATTCACAGGCCTCTGAGGGTGAAGTCCACCGCTCATCTACACTCTGATCCTGCAAACTGCTGTGTGCAAGGGCCCTTGGAGTGGAGTTTGGCTGCTGGCTGGCTGGTGGTCTGCTAGCAGAAAGAGGTCCATGCACAGCCACATCCCTATCCTACTTTCAGGTAGCACTTTGGTATCGCCAGTGGTCACAGACCCTGCTCCTTCAGCATGTCTCTGCAGTGTTTAAGAAGGACAGTTTCAAAGAAGGTGACAATTCAGTTTCCATGCACATTCAATCTTTGGCCTCTTTGTTGAGACTGCCAGCAAGGATGCCAATTAGAACCATTCAAAAAAGCCCAGATATGATGTGGTAATAATGAAATACAGATTTAGAGGGATACAATCCAAAATCATAATTAAATGGAAATGAGAAAAAACAGAATCTGAAATAAGATTTGACTAAGAGCTACAGAAGAATATCTCTCAAAGTACATCTCATTTTTGGCAGTTACTTTTTCAGCCGTTGCTTCCTTTAATACTATACAGTCCTCAATAGCACATTTTCTCTAAATTGCTGTCCCTGCATGCATGTAGGTAACACTGGCTACACGTGAAGCAGTGAAAGTCACTATGAAGGAAGAGTGCACATGGCAGTAGAAGCTGATTGCGATGCCTTAGCCACAGTTCTAAATACAAACTACTCAGAAGTCATTTAACTGGACCTGGGGGATGGAAAGTAAACAAAAAAAATTTTGTTTTTTGCTTCTCTAGTGCTTAATGTCTTCTGGCATTATGTTAGTGATGTCCTTCCACTCTCTCATCTATGAGAAGGCAGCGAAGTACTTTTGCTCTCAGACACTGTTCCTTGAAGTATAGCCTGATTTAATCTTGCTGTTCAGCTTGCATCTGATATTTCTTGAAATACACTAAATTTTTCCTGTTTGGAAAATGGCTACTGAAAACTGTTAATGTCAATGTGACAAAACATATAGGGAAGCCATTCATGTAAACCATATTTCCATTTAGGACATGAATTGGAGCATTCAATATGGGATTTTTTGTTTCCTCCAGATCTGAGCAATTCTTTACCTTTCCACATCCAAGTGCCCTTGAAATGTTCTTCTTCCCAGATTTTCCACACAAATGATGTTTCACAGTTTTTCTCACAGAGTTTTTCTGGTCCACTTGTCTGTTTCTGCTGCTTAGACACGTTGATTCATGTCTTTCTTTTAAAATTAATTTGCACTCTGATGGCTCAAAAAACCTTTCCCAACCTAATCCAGTAAGCAGTATTGTCTGAAGGCTTGAGCATACTTTGCTCTGGCTCACACTGACCACAGAAATGCCTAATAGTCTTTAAATTAATTTCATCAAATAAAGAAATTTTCTTAGCAGAGCAAATGGGAATTTAGAGTCAGATGTGGGAGGCTGCATCTCTTGCATTTTATAATCAGCCTGACTCACTTCAGGCTGTGTGGGGGCTGCTCTTTTAGCTCATGAATACCACCACATCAACACAAGATTCTTTGAGGTCCATTTATCTGTCTGTCTATCTGAACTCCCACATAGTTTCTTGAGTGCCTCTGGTGCATGTTGTCCAAGCTCTTGGCACGTATTTACTGCTTTAGGTTGCTCTGTAGAGGCAGGAGGAATAGTTTCACTGTAGCCCAACATATCTAACAGGGACTCTGTGTCTGATTCGACTTTGAATTCTAATGGTGGTTAAACCAGAGATAGCTGACCTCACTTTGGTAACTTTGGTGCTTTACAGAATATGTCACTGCTCCAAAGAAGACAAGAGGATATAAATTTTGAGGAAAATTATCTGAATCTATTCTGAAGAGAAATCACAAGGGAAGTATATATAAGGACGTGGGGCATTTTGGACTGCTAATAAAACTGCTGTAGCATCTGACCATACATGGCAAGATAAAACACTAGAATCTGAAGCTGAGACAGGATAAAAAAGAAATTAATTAAAATCAGGAGAGAAATCAGAAAATATTGTTTGTAAACCAGGCATAACCAGAACTCTTTGGAGGAGGTTAACCAGTATTCAAAGAGCATGTGTATAGAATTCGTTTATTAGAATCCTAGTGGAACCTTCCCTTATATCAGAGCTCATCAGGTATCAGAAGAATCTCAAGCACCCTTGTGCAAACTAACAATCTTGTTGGTGATCTTTTGGAAAGGTCATGCTGAATATAATTCTTTTGAGCCAGGAAAAAAGTATATTCAGGTACAAGAAGATATTGGAAAATATGATTCAGAGGCTCTTATATCATTGGAATAATTTGTTGAGGAGGTAAACAGATGAAAATAGAGGATAAAAGGAAAATTTCGCTCAGGCTTCTGAAACACATCCCTGTTCTTTGTAGCTGGTCTTTATGTGTCAGTAACACAGATTTTAATACAACTTTACCATAGTAGAGAGACTTAGTGATTAATTTATATAATCTCTTTTATTAACTTAAACACCTGATTGCAGCCATCTTGTATACCTCACTGCTAAGATTTCAATTAAGATTACTAAGACGCAAAAATACCATTAGTTTCTCTTAATCTAACAGTTTGGAGGAAAAAAAGGAGTTTCTTCTAATACGTCTCTGTATTACTGCTATTACTATTATTACCACCTTCCATCAGATTTCATTTGCATGCAGGCTGTATCATCAGACTGCAGATTCTGTTTTTTCATCATCCTGATCATTGCAGTGATGATATACAGGAAGAAAGAGGAATTCATGGTTATAAAGCTAGTCTGTACTGTCAGTAGACCATCAGGTTAGCCAGAAAGCACTTTTAAAGAGTAGAGAAGCTAATTAAGACACAAGTAAGATCTATAGTACCTCCATGGAAACTCAGGCTCATTTATGAACTGCTGCTGTTTTTATGCTTGTTACGTGTTTTAGGTTAAACAGTGTTTTTAATGGCAGGTTTGTTCATCACGGAGGAAATTGCACAGATTCATCAGCATTAACGCACCAAGGAAGAAAATATAGGCAGAAACGTAGTATGGATGTATTGCCAAAATACGAAAAAAGCATCCTTAGAGACAGAAATCAAACACACGTGCTTGGCTAAAAAAGATATCTCTATCATTTTCATATTGCTTAGAAAGAATTTGGTCTTTGGCCTGACCATTCTGTGTCATGCCAGAGTACGTACAGGCTAAGAAATCCCTGTCACCCCTGGATTACGTAGCACCAAGAAAGCTGATGAAGGACATACTGCAAATCATGTTCCTTCCTAACACAAATGATTCTAAACCATACTTGCAGTATTCATGTAACTTTCTTTAACTTAGGACACCTGAGTGGAAGCAATTTCACAATATAATTAGCATAAGTATTGATTTATCATGCATCAGCTGCTCCAGGTTAAATGTTTGAGCCTTTATGCTTACTGTGAAGTTAATTCAAAGTACCTCATGATCTCTATCATGTATGCTATGGGATTTCTCAGACAACCTTTGCCACAGAGCAGAGCACATCGGATAACTCATTGCTCTGTAATAATTTTTTGTGTTTCAAAGCCCTTTGGATTCAGAAATATTATGCAAATATTTGATGTATTCAAAAGCTGTGTAGTGGGTGCATAAATCATGAGATTGCCTTAAAAATTGAGACAGACTTGAACAGAGTGAGAAAGAATGGAGACACAACAAGAGAGAAAGGTGATGGTAGAAGCAGGGATGGACACAGAATTAGAGGTAGAGATATTTATGGTTCTTTTTGCTCACATTGATTCAGGCCTAATTTTCAAGATCTTTCAGTGAACTATTTTCATAGTACACATAAGTGAATTTAAAAAAAATCAATAATACTTAATTAGATTCATAACTTTCATTCCTGTTTTTAATAAACCACAAAATTATCTTGACTATTTGCAGCAAAATCACAGCATTCAGCAATTCTGTGGTTTTTTACACAACTGGTCTTCAGACTGGTCTTTACTCTAAAACTAACTTCATATATAGCATGTTTTGAAAAATAAAGGCTGTTCTGCACAGATTCTTTGAGAATGGAATCTTCCTTTAAGCAGCATTGCAAAAAACCTACTGTTGATGGAAAGTATTATTTTCATCTCACCTTCCCATATGGTGCTCAAAAAGAAACTTGATAATCCAATCTTAAACGAGAATTCTCTGTATTCAGATATTGAAAATATAAAATGGTTTGGAATAGACGATGGGGCTTGCAGTTAGAGTGATTAGAACATGTATAAACATTGTTTTTCTTGTAAGAGATATTAAAAAAGGAGGTTGAATTGATCTGAAATCCTTTAAGATAGAAGAGTTTGATTATTAATCCACGGAAGAAAATTGATATCGGTAGTTTAAAATCGAGCTGCAATTGAACTGCAGCTGCTAAAGAATGTGTTTCTTATTCATTTATTTAAAATAGCATGCCCAGCTCCTAATCCTTGTTGTATTCCAATAACAAGAGAGACCCTGTCTGCTGGGTAAACTTATGACTCAAATTCACTGATATCAATACGTTTGTATGTTCATATATTTTTCTGCATGTGTTCCTTTTGCTCTGTCTTTAATTATAATCAGAAATGAGAGCAGGCTGTGGAGTTGAAACCAGGGAAGTGAGGATCTTGGAGCTTTCTGTTTTATGGAACCAAGAGAAAAATTGTAAACTATCAAAAAATAATTATACTCTTTTGCCAGCTTCTCCTGAACAGGTTCTGATCATAACTCCAGTAAATCTCCACACTAACTTAAAATGCTGGGTTTAAAATCTCCAAATTTTCTAAGCTCATAGATTCCCTAAATCTTCCAGAATAAGACTGTACTTACGTTTAGATTAAATTCTTACAGTATAATTTCTCTCAGCTTTATAGTGACAGTAGCAGTGACATACCAAAGTCATAATCAGTTCATAGCACGATGTATAACCCACTCTTCCAACTTTGCTATCATGAACTTTTGTGTAGGAGGATCAAATGTTGTCTATTAATGGTTTCTGGAAGAGGCAAATGAAAAGAAGAAATAGGACAATCCTCTCTGTATCTCTCTTAAGAGGAAATCATCAAAAGGAGAGCCTTTTGGTCAAAATGAATACTTCGGCATTTTAAAAAGTCATGTGCGATAAAGCATTTCTGAAATGTCCTCATAGCAAAAGGATTTTAACAAATGAAACAAGAAATTATAATTCCATATCAAAAATCTGAAGAGGGAGGGAATATTTTTGCTGTGTGCAAGCTGAATCAAGTTAATGAGGCATCTAACACTGCGAAAAGAGCGTTCTCTATAAATAAATCCCGTCTGATTGGGATATATTAGTCTTCTGATAACACTCTATAGCATACAGATGCTTTGAATAGAACGTGTATGTGTGCAAATACTCAGATCTATTGGAGTTACTGTTCTCCAAGTCCTTGTCCATGATGCATATTGCAGTCATTTTCATATTTAAGCACTGAATAAAACCTCAGTCTCACTCCACTGCCCGGCTTGAATAGGTAGGCTCAGCAGCTAGGGTCTGTGAAAGCTTTGGAGATTGTATTTCACACACAAAGATGTGGCTAAAGAGCAGCTGTGTAGCCTGTCAGTGGAGGACTCTTCATCTTCTTGCCCCTCTGGCGAGCTCTCCCAACACTTTGCTAGCACTTTGCCAACACTTTTGTAATACTTGTGCTTTCAAGAGCTTTAAAGGATCAAGGAGTAAGGCCTTGTGTCACAGAGTACTTTCCCCCATCACTATCCTGGCTCTGTGCTTCCATGTGTCATTGAGACTGTGGTGACTGTGAAGGCAGCGTGGGTAAACAGTCAGGAGAAAAATTATATGATGTTACAGTGTCTGGTAGCTTTCTCAGAAGCCAATGAGTGTTTATCTGCAAAATCTCTAATAAGAGGGTCAATTTGTTGGGGGTTTTTGGTGGTTGTTATTGTTATTATTCCTTTTGTGAGGGAAAGGATTTGGAAAGTTCTTTTCAAAGACGTTTTCTAATTTATTTTTGTTTATTTGTATGCTTGGTTTTTTTTATCCTCCAGGAAATTGAAAGGTCTTTGTGAAGTATCATACACTTATTTTGCCTTGAAATTGCACTGTAGTTACCTATGCATTGTGTTTTCACATTTTTCTAATGGATTTTCTTCTTTGGAAATCTTATTTATTCTGCCCCCAGTCTGGGAACAAAGAGATGGGGATCTTTGGAGAAGGTGTTCATGCTGCTTTGTTGTGGTCAGAAAAGGTAACCTACAGTTTTGGGAATATTGTGGAGGAATTCAGAAGCTTTAGGAGTATTTATTGTGTTTAACTCAGAATAAAATAAGTATATACCCAACACTTCAGTCCCAGGAAAGACTGAGAATCAAGAGAGAGAGAATCATTGCATTATTAACAATGCAATCCAAAGAAAAAAATTATAAAATATGTATTTTCTTATATACTTTCTTCAAATATAGTAATGCGCTGTGCTTAGTGCCTCTTTTTTTTGTCTTGAAGACTGGACAGGAGAGGGTTTAATTTTCTTTTCTACATAAAAGTGCTCGGTGGGTAAATTAGCTTTTGAATTCAAATGCAAAATGTCTTATGAGCTGTCAGTTAGTTATTACGATACTGACTATTTGAGATCACAGGAATTTAGGGCACAGTCTTTTTTGAAGTGAAGTACCCCCACGCCTTTTGAGGATCTAGATCACTGGACTCAGAATAATACAACTAAGAGTGAATAGTGATATATTTAAAACTGTACAAACATGTCTAGTTAGGAAAAAACACTTGTCCTGTAGTTCAGGATAATTTGGTATTATTTTATAAGAATATTGCATAAAATTAATGCTTAGAGATACACTTTGTTAGTTTAATTTGTGCTCAATTTTTATAGTACACAAACTTGAATCAAAATGCTGTTTAATAAATCAAATCATAAAACTCTATGATCACTGCCATTATGTTTTTTGGAGAGGAAGACCTCCCTGAAAAGCTGATATCAATCATTCTTGTCTGAGGTCTGAAGCAAATGTAACCTGCAAAGGCTGGTAGCTGGGCTATCTGCCATCATCTCTGGCAGCATAAAGGCTCCGGATACAGTGTTCTAATAGAAGGAATATGGAGAAAAATCTGTCTGCTTTTAATATGTGTTAAGTATTTGAGATTAATTCATGTTTTTATGTATGCAAACAGTGATCTAGACTTCAGGGTCTAAGGATGGCTTTCCACTACTGTGCCCTCTGGACAGTTTGTTGCCCTGTCTACTATTCTAGTTTTTCACTTTTTATAAGGCTATCCCTGTTTTTGAGGAATGGCCTGGGAGAATTATTGGTCCAATATCAAGAGGGACAGAGGTCTTGGACAGAGATGTTGGCTTTGTTATATGAATGTACAGTGCTAGTAAAAAAAAGCTCCAATGAAGACAGTGGTCAAATTATATGAGGACAGGGTTGAAAGAGCTTTGCTGTGGCACAAATGGACACCTCAGAGTCATGCAGAATTGGGAGTGCTGACTACTTAACACTCAGGATTTAGCTATACAACTTATAATTTCCAGAATCGTCCAGGACATTTTTAGATTTCCTTTCTGTAGATGAAGGGGTTTTAAAAATTGCAAAAGATTGGGTAACAAATATTTAAAGTGAATACACGTTTAGTATCACTTATGAGATAAACACAAACCCTCATTTTAAGTGATGACTGGAAGAATAAAATAAGAGCATGTGAATAAGAATAATTATTTTAACCCAGATTATATATATGCATTAAAATGCTAACATTATGGCATTCTTCAAAACAACCTATATTAGAAAAATATAATGGTCCTTCTCTTTTTATGATGATAAGTAGTAGTCCAAAAAACCCCAAACCCAACCTTCAGAAAAAATATACAAAAATGCTTGTCCTTTGAATACATATTTAAAATGAAGACATGATGACAGCTTTCATTTGAGCACTGGACAATTTTTTTTTCAGAGTTTGCTGCTGTTCATGCAAAATAAGTTGCTGTGATTGCAACATATGTATTATATGGCACATATGCTACCTCTTAGATAAAAGTGTAACTCTTGTGGTTCCTAGCATTTTTGTAAGGACATACAGTGTTTAACAGTAACAGATCTTTTTATAATACTTTTGCCATGTTTTTGGCAACTAAATATTTTTTCTTTAACCTTTCTCATTCATAAGTTAAATTTGTTGTTAGAGAAAAATGGAGTGTGGAGGTAGAAAGCAACAGTGTGAATAAGAGAGCAAGAGTGTTTTGACTGGCAGTTTTCTCTTTGGCTACCATTTTGTGTTTCTTTGTTGTAATGCAGAAGGGCAATAAATTGCCAGCTGCAAACAAGGGTCTGTTTAGCTGTATACAGACAATCATATACAATCAATGGCGGGTTAAAATGCTGGTGTGGCAATTTAGAAATTAGGAATAAGAACTACTCCTAAGAATAATGTGGGCTTATTGTTTAATTTCTGACATATACAGTAAAATGCATATTTTTCTATCTGTTTGTTTGATTATGTTCAGTTCTTAAACCCTTCTAAGGCTGGGGGCTTTGACTTATGGTATACTGAAATGTATTTTCACACACATGATAATGAATAACAGCAATAAGACAAATAACCAAAAATCCACCCACAGTATCAATGATTAAGTGCTTTTTCTTGTGAATATTCCCATGAAACCAGTGGAACATGGGAATATGGGAACCATATGAATGATTTTCACTACACGTAGTGAGAAAGAAAGTGAGCCCTGCTTTAGGGCTGAACACGAAGCAAACTTTCTTTAAAGGACAGCATTATTTGTTCCCTACGTAAATTCTCAGTAAATGAAAGTGGACCTTCAGTCTTCTCCCTCCTACTCCCAGAAATGATCCCATTATACTGGTAGTTCATAAATATGCAGTGAAGCCCATCTGTTATATCTCGTGATTTAAGATAGCATCTTGTAATTCTTTGCAACGTCTGGATCTGATGACAAAGGTATCCGAGGCAGTGCTAAAGCCCCCATTACTCTCAGGTGTGTTGGCTTGGGGTTCCTAAGGAGCTCTGACATGACTATTAGTCTCCATCAGAAGTGATATGGTGTCCCCTTCTGTTGCCCATTGTTCAGGAGTGCACTGTTCACAGAGCACTTCCAAGAAATGGGGCTACCTGTGCTCCTGGAGGAGGGGCTCGTGGTGAATCTCTTGAGCATTTGCCTAGGGATGCTTTCCCCAGATCAGGCCAGAGCACACCATTACACTGTCAGGCTCTATCTTCAGATGGAGATGAATTTTTAGGCAATCTGTAGATCAGAGCTTACTGTCAGAATTATGAAAAGCCTTGGAAGGAATTCCATAAATGTTCAAAAATAGCTATTCATAAGCAACAACAGAATAGAAGTAACAGTTTGAGAGATTTTTAAACTCCATTACGTGTACATATTTATACAATATAGTGCCTGTCACAGATAATGTACAGCAGATTTATCATGCTTTATTATTTTAAAGAAGAGTTCATTGTCTGAATGACGTATGAAATAAATTGCAAATAAACAAGATGCTGCTTAATAAAACAATTAGTTCTCTGCGGGCTCTGGCAGTGCTTTCTGAATTCTTATCAGCCCTGGTTTACAGCTGTAACTTCAGGATATAATAGGAGATTGAATCGTATACAGGCAACAAAACAGATGATCAAATTCACAAGGGATCATATCAGGCTTTTTCCAGTACCAAAGAAACATATTAATCCTTGTCACTGTTTTTTGAAACGCTGTGACAGAAATAAACCTGTACTGTAACTTGGCCCTTTTAATGAGCTTCTGGAGTGTGGGCTTTCCACTCAGCACCTGAAAAACACAACAAAACACCTTTTACATTAAAGATGTGAGGTTTGCTGCTGGCTAAATTTGTACACAGAAGTCTATAAACCAGTGCTCAGCCAGCTGGGAAGCAAGAAAGCAAATTCAGATTCTGTCATGAACTTCACAGACCAATTATCTACTTGGAATCATGGGAGTTTAACAAACAAATACCAGCCCCTGCTGAGCCTTTTCAGTCCAGCAGCTTATGGGTGATTCAGTTGCATCAGAGGCTTTTAGACTGATCAATTCTTAATCACAAAGCGCAAAAATTATTCTCAGACTCATGTCAGTTTCTTTGGACACCTTTGTTAACAATCTGCTTCAAATCATTTTTTTAAAGAACTGCAGACACTGTTTTTATTGACTTGCCACTTGTAAAATGTTTATAGCTTGTTAATTTATATTTACCCCTTTACTTTTGCCTGCAAATCAACATCACTTAGCACAGTTTGGTTACACTTTGTCCAAAGGAAATTACAGAAGCCTGCTATGGGGCTAAAATGAAGGAAAGCTGAGGAAAATCAATACACTGATGATTAAACAGATCGTAGCAAATTCACGGTTGTAAGCTACAGCATGGAGACATCAGTGTGATGCCTATCTAGCAGTTAATGTCCTTTCAGCCAGCAGAAGAAAATTTTACAATAAGGCAAAATGTAACAGAAAAAAAATAAGCTACTACAGAGCAATCTTTTTTTTTGCTCGGTAGGAACAGTCCTGTTATTCAAATTTTATTTTGCTATTTGTCTTCACAGTAACTGCAGAAAAGGTTTAGATTTAAGAAAAAGAAAATCTATTTTATGAGAAAATTTGCAGTGGGAGTTTTAAAGAACTCTTTGACTTACAGTATCATTCACATCTACTGTAAAAGCTCAGTATTTACTGTTATTTTAAACCACTCTTTTCTGTCAGTGAAGTTCAAGTGTGATAATTTCTATTTTAATCTTCTTTTTGCTTTAATTAGAAGACAAAAAGGTATAAGCCTGTTTCTAAACAAGTATCCTAACAAGAATGAAAATATTTAGTGTAAATTTTATATTGTTCAACAAAGTGAGAATCTGTCACTACTCCTTTTAATAGAGAAAATTTAGACTAAAAATAGGCAAATGGATTTTCCTGCACATTAAATTGTTGCTTACATTTAATAGCATGGAAGAATCATTCATGAAATTGGCATGGAAGGAGGAAAACAGCCTTGGGAATAATAGGCAAAGATCAGTACCAGAATAAAGCAAGCATCCTGAGTGGGTCCAGAGACTTCAGATTTGTAGATGCTTCTAACTTATGCATAGGACACGTTTCCTCCCTAGTACCCACTGCAGTGCCTCCACAGCATAATGTGACCCTGTGTGGGGTAGTTTTATCAACCAGTAGCCACATACAATAGATTATGTACAATGAACTTCAAGCATTAGGCTAAAATTATCACTATTGATAGGAACAGGGACGTCAGAGAAGAATTAATTGCAAACAGACGGAACTTAACAACTCTGACTTGAGCTTTTGCATATCAGCATATGCCCATTCCAGGGGGTTTCAAACACTTGCATAAGGAGATGGCCCACAGAGATGGCCTCATTCCCCCCTAAGAAAGGATATTCAGGGAGCAAAGGAGATTATTTCTATTTTTCACACAGCTTGAGTATCTGCAGAAAATGTTCACTCTGGTGAAGGAACATTGCTGACCTACTCCTTGATTTTCCCAACAGCCTGGAGGCTTTCAGCCATGTTGCCCTCAAGATGCTGGTGCAGCGCCCTTCTGGCACAGCGTGGGCAGTGGCTTACGGAGCTGCGAGGGGCAGCAGTGTCCGTGTGCTGCCAACTGCTCCGACCTTCCTGCACAGTCCACATCCCTCCAGCATGCCTCAGAGGCTCCACTGAGTCACCATCAGAGAAAAGTAAAGCACAGCTGCATTCAGGCTTTCTCTTGCTCTGCTCTTCTCTGTTTATCCAGAATTACGCATGTTTATAGGCTTACTCAAAAATCAGAAGAAAATACTTGGGCCTTATTTCTGCACTCCAATATGATAATGCTGCTCCTCACAGATGTGTACTGCCTTTCTTTTGAGAATTTCCGAAAGAACCATGGTTTTATACTTGAAAAATAATCCTGAAATTCTTTATTTTAACTAGGAGAAACATCATAAGGAGAATGTGAAGTGCCAGAAAGTTTTTCTGTGTGCTAAGCTACATTCTGCTTCTGATTTATTTATATGATGGACTGTCTTTATTTAGCTGCTAATTTTATCCTTTACCCAGTCTTAAAAAATCTGCTGTTTTTCTAAGAGGTTCTGCACCAAAAGAGTAGATTTTTGTTTTGGTTTGAATCAGGTAAATGCATAATTGCTTTGATAAATTGCATTTAATTAGTCAAAAAACAAATAAGCTACAACTAGATTTTCTGAATGATAGTGTCTTGTAACCTGTGGTGTCATCAAGGGAGCTATAAATTCAGCAATCTTTTAACATGCTTAAAAATTCCCAGTAAAATATAGACAGAAATATTCTCAATATTTTAAAAAGCAAGAACTATAAATACACACAAATAGAGATTTCAAAGAAAAAATAATCTTCTTTGAACTCAGTCTGTGCAAAAATTCAGTCATATTTCATATTTACAACTATGGTTAAGTTGCAAACAGTACAAAGATGAAAAAATTAAAAGAAAATTCAAATATGACAGATACTAAATATATCGTGCAAAAAAAATTAAGATAAAATGTGTTATTAACTGAAGATTCGTTGCTTCCACAATTAACATGGCAGTTTAAAGTAAAATTTCAACTAAAATGTTTTAAAAAGTTTTAGTGATGTTTTCCGTCATTGGGATCATAAACATGCATTAGAAACTTACCTTCGAAAAGATTTACTTCTAATGAGAAGTGTAATAGACTGATAATTTTACTGAAAGATGTAACTTCTCCTGTGTTTTTATCTAATTCTGCATCTAGACCTGCAATGAATAGGATAAAATAACTGATAGTGAGAGTTGTAGTAAAACATGTCTGCATGATATTGGTAGATTAAAAAGTGGAAAAAAAAAAACCTACTGGAAAATGTGGGAAAAGATCCATGCCAGAATCCTCTTGGGTTTGCCATTTTAATTGTGCTCCTGGGTATGTAGTTTTCAAGATTTTCTTCAGTTGTGGCATTGAAGGAAAAGTAAAATGAAGTGACAGAACAGATTAGAAGGCGATAATGGAAAGGAAAGTGAATAAACCAAGTGTAAACTTTTGAGAGGAAACACTTGTGTAAAGCCCACTAGTTACGTGCTATTTTAAAAAAAACTTTTGTAACTTCCACACTTTGATGAAGATTACTAATGAACTTTTTTATTAAATAGTGATCCATACTCAAGAGTAAGTATGAACGCATCACCAAAATATCCTTTTTCAAGGGGCAGGTTCTTTGAAGTTACCAATAATGTTAGCTATTTATATTAAAATTACACAATAGGTTTATTCTGAAAAAAATATTCTACTGCTATTCATTTGCTTACACTAATTCCCATGGGACTATGATATGCTATTTATGAATGGAATTCTTGTTAATTTGTGGCATATATAATTTATCTAATTATAGAAAGCATATAATTAAAAGAAAGTAGAGCCATAATAAATGTAAAGATTTTTTGATAGCAAAAAATCCAAATGCAAAGTAGTATATTATGATATTTGATGAAACTACCTATCAGCAACAAAATTACTTGAAAATCTTTGAACAATGCACTTATTTTTTTTTTAAACTTTGGCAAACTGGTTAGCTTGCTAAAGATCTGATCATTAAGAGTTTAGATTGTTTCTCTCTTAAATCAGACATGCCTCCTACAATTTTTACAATATCTCCTTTATAAATTAATTGTTCTGTGGTAGTTAAAGAATCTCCCCCACGTGAAAAAGCAAAATCTCAGTAGATGCGGATTTTACACTGCACTAGATCAATCCCAATACCAGTAAATGGATATTATTAAACAGCATGGGGTAGTGCAAACTGGGAAAGAAAACTTGTAGTGTGCTGCCTTTGAGCAGACCTGGCTTGCATGCTGTGACAGGGCAATTGTCGACATGCTTTTTCATGCCAATCTGCAGCTTTTTCAACTCTAGATGCTATGGCAACCAGGGTTTAACAGACTAAGCAGCTAACAAGCTTCCCTGATGGAATTGTCTGGTTGTATGATTGCCTTGTCTTAGTGAAAATATAAAATAGACCGAAGACACTTGTGGACATTTGTCAAACTGATTATAATTTGGACACTCAGCTCATAATTATCCATTATATATTGCATAGTATTGACCATCAGTGTTTTCCATGCTGTCTGTAGAGAACCCAAGTGCCTTTCTGTACAGACTGTTTCCTGTGGAAAGAAAGGGTTTTGGTTAGGCTGAGTTGGTCAACATGGCAGTTAAAATCACACTGAAATAGAAAAAAAATGCCACTAGTTAAAAGTTTTGTTCCTCCTTTTCCTCTGTTTTTTTTTTTTTTTTTGTAGTTTATTTTTAAAAACAAAAGAGAGAAAACAAAAGCAAATTTTAAAGTAACATGATTCTTTACAAACATAAAATTGCAAAAAACTACACTTTCAGGAAACAGTTTTAAAAATCTGTAAGTTTCTTATGTTGATTTATCAGGTAGTTAAGTTCTTTTTGGCCCCAAGGAATGGTTTTTGTTTCTCACTTGTTTGTTTGTTTTGTTTTAATTTATTCTCAGAAGAAAAGGGCATTCACCATAGAACATGGGCCTAAGACTATGTATTTCCCAGCACCTTTTTACAAGCTGAAATCTGTGGAATTCATTACTTTGCAAAGACTACCTGGCCACTTGTAGAACACCGTTTTATTGTTTTGAATGTCTTTCAATTCTAATAAAAGCTAAGCAGAATGTTTTTACTGTGGTACTTTCTTGCTGTTGTTGGTTGGTTGTTTCATTTATTTGCTTGCTTTTGTCCTGAGGAGGGAAACCCAGAATTCATACTTTTCTATGTGGATTTCTTTGAGGCACTTTTTCTCATACTATACCTTGGGTTGAACCTTAGCAGGCTGCAAGAAGACCCCGCAGGACGCATATAAAGTTGGAGTTTACAAGTGGGGCTTTTGTCTTTGACAGTTTGACTCTTGGAATTGTATCACTGCAGATGCTTCTGGCTAAAGGTATCCTCTCAATGACCCTATTTTAGGGATGTTGTCTACAACTGTACCTGTACGAGACCAGCAAATACGCAGCTAATTAATTCTTTCCCCTAGGCAGCGGAGTTTCTCATCCAGTTGTGCAGGTCTGTGTGGAGCACCATCCTCAAGGCCTCCTGGGCTAATGTTACAAATGTGCAGCATTTTTTTCCTGAAGGAGAAGGTGAACACCGTGGACAGGGTATTTGCAATCAGGCATTCTTCTTGCAAATATGAGGAGTTCATTCAGTTCCAAGGTTAAAGAACAGTGTATTGTTAAGTGAGCAAGGAAAAAAACCTAACTTTTATCTACTGAATGTATAGATTTGTTAAGTGTTCCAATATTTAAGATGCTGAATTCACGTGTGGTTCATAACTGTGCCCACATGCTCAAGAAGGACAGTGGCATCCTGGCTTGTATCAGCAATAATGGGGCCAGCAGGACTAGGGCAGTGATCGTACCCCTGTAGTCAGCACTGGTGAGGCCACACCTCGAGTCCTTGTTTGGTTCTGGGCCCCTCACGACAGGAAAGACATTCAGACATGATATTGTCCAGAGAGGGGCAACGGAGCTGGTGAAGGGTCTAGAGAGTAAGTCACAGAAGGAGTGGCTGAGGGAGCTGGGGTTGCCTAGCCTCGAGCAAAGGAGGCTCAGGAGAGACCTTATTGGTCTCTACAACTGCCTGAAAGGAGGCTGTAGTGAGGTGGAGGTTGGCCTCTTCTCCCAGGCAGCTAGAGATAAGACAGAGGAAACGGCCTCAAGCAGCTTCAGAGGAGGTTCAGGTTTGACATCGGGAAGGATTTCTTCACTGAAAGGGTGGTTAAGCTTTGGAACAGAATGTCCAGTGAAGTGGTGGAGTCATCATGCCTGGAAGTGTCCAATAAATGATGAAGTGTGGCACTTAGTGCTATGGTGGTGTTTGGCCAAAAGTTGGGCTCAATCATCTGGAAATTCTTTCCCAACCCTAATGATTCTGTGACTCTATGACTTTAAAATTGTTAGTTTCTCCAGTTTGTATTGATGAAAAGTCATAAATGCATCTTTGACGACAAGACGTCTGTAAAAGGCTTAGTCTTTTTCCAGTCCTTTTTGGGAAACCTTCAAAAAAAACCTTTCTGTATAGCTTTAGAGACATCCAGCAAAAACCCATACCTTCTTTTAAGCCACTCATCTAGATTTCTACTTAGTTGGCAAGCAAGATAAGGCCACAGTATTTACTTGACTGTATAAACCCCAAAACAATCCTTGTAATCTACTCTTCTAAAGAATCACTATGTTCATCATTAGTTATATTTTTAAAAAATATAAATATTTTGGCTTGACAAAATATTTTGTGATAAAATTTTATTTACATTTTCCACCTCTAGTTGCACAGACTTTAAAATGTTTTGAAAAGGCCTTTTTTGTTTTTGCTGACTGAATGGGAAAAATACCACGGTGACAATAATCCAGTGTCCAAATAATTAACTTTGGCTGTGGAAAACAGTAACTGTGACCTGTGGTGCTTTTGATTACTGTCTCGTGTATGGGGCTTCCAGGTCTCAGCCATCATCTAGCCATGGTACAAGTCATTAGCCTCTTTTTGGCCATCTGACTTAGTGCATGCGCTATTCATACTGTTTGAAGTTCATTGTACCTTCAAATAGAAAATACGAGTTTGCCAGTTACAGGAAATCTTTTTGCATGAGTTTAAATCAAAGATTACAATTAAAAAGAAATGTGTGGAAAAATGAAAAAAACACCACCTCAAACCCTCAATCACTGCGGGTGTGATTTATACCTTTCTGCTGAGCTTATTTTATGATGAATTACATGGATGAAATTTGGATGCCTCCTCCCTGGAAGTGTTCAAGTCCAGGTTAGTCAGAGCTTTTAGCACTGTGGTCTAGTGGAAAGTGTCCTTGCTCATGGCAGTGGGTTGGAAATAGATGATCTTTGATGTCCCTTCAAACCCAAACCGTTAAATAATTCTGTGATTTTTTTTCCTTTTATTAATGTACACATTCAGATTGCATATAGCTGGCCCTTGTCTTCAGCAACCAGATCATCAGGAGGCAAAAACCCCCCAAATAACTTGTTTTTCTATATTTTTTTCTGGACATCCAGGTTTAAAACAAGATTAAACAGAAAACCATTGGTTTTGGTCCTGTCAGGGTAAGCAGAGGTCTGGCATATTTTGAACTGTGATGAGACTTCATCTTTTTGTGAATATTTACCTATTTAGTCTTAGAAGAATGTGATATGAAAATTTCTAACTATATTTACCTGTAGAATTTACCCATAGAAAGCACACAATGTTCTTGAAGGAAAAGCTGAAAGGGCATCAAAGAAACAGAAGGTCCTGTAAGGTACTTCTAAAAAGCACCATCAAAAAGCCTTCATACCACCGGAAAAGTGAGGAACATATCAGCAAGTCATGACCAATACACAAAGGAGCTTCTGCAATATTCTGCAATAGAACAGAAACATGGCTTGTTAGGTTTGGTGGGGTGGGGTTTTTTTATCGTTGTTTTCGTCATTGCTGTTGTTGTTTTGGGTTGGGGTTTTTTTGTATATTGAACACTGGCTTTTCCTGTTAAACTGAGATCATTTTGAAACTGAGCACTGTCTGTTACAAGTTTCCTTTGTATAAAGATAATAATAAAAAAACCCCTGACTAAAACCTAAATAAAAAACTGTAGCATCAGAATGTAATTTCCAAAGATCAGAATAAAGCTTTTAAACATGTAAATTGCCTTCACTTCTGTAATTGATATAGAGGAATTGGCTAAGATTAACTTCATAGAATCCAACTCTGCTCTAGGGTCTATCCAATTCTTACGCTATACAACTAGTCCAACAAAGAAATGTGAAAAGAAGTCTCAGTAAATGTCCTTCAGTAAAAAAGCAACCAGCCCATTCCTATTTATAGAAAAAGAAGTAGTATCTTTTATAAGAAAATTTCAGTTAGGATGAAAATTGAATTTTTCTCATGTAACTTATCCTTATAATGCCTGAATTGTTAACGCTAAATGGAAAGCATGTTAAAGTAGCTTAAATTTTCAAACTGTAAATTATACTTTAAAGTTTTTTTCTTCTATCCAACTGTGTTGAATCTCAAGGTATGTTCCTTATTCTAAATAGGAACTAGAATACATACAGCTGACTATAAAATATTTCATAAGCAAAAATGTTAATTTATACATATAATGATAATGTACGATTGTACGATAATGTAAGATAAATGTACATATAAAACCTCAAAAAACCTCACCAGACACTAAAGAAAATCTGAGCATTTAAAGCTTTTTCATTAAATATTAGAATATTTTGTCAGTTCAAATGTATCCATGTATGCAATGATATATGAATACATACTAATTTGGCTATTTTTTTCATTGTGCATAAATAGACTTTTGCTTGGTGTTCAGATTTCTGGTCTTTGCAACCATTGAACAACAGGGATAAAGGTGCTAACAAATGGATTTCAACTGCTTATTTAGAAATTTGAACTGAAAACATTGCCTCATCCAAGTTACTCCATTTCCCCTGTGATGTCCACATAGTGACTTCATGAATGGCTATTTCTCGTGCTAGAATTAAAAAATTTAATTTTTGCAGAGAAGAGATAGTGTCAGTACCTCTTTTGCTTGAAATGCTGGCAATATAAAAAAAACAGTAGCAATGTAATATGTCCCGTGCATCATATGAGAGAGAATAATTCTTTCTTATTATGAGAGAACATTAAAATACTTTCCTACAAAGGTTTAGCTTCTATAAAACAGTCATTTTCAGGAGCTTGAAATGGTTGGCTGGAGCACACATCAATTTGTTTCCTATTTCTAGAATATATTTTATCAACACCTTTTCTCTACAATTTACATTTTTCAAAATGTCACTGTTTCTGTGTGAGATACTAAGTATGGACCAATTAACTATTGATGCTTTCTGCCAAGAATAAATGTTGCCATATAGCATATATACAGGACAGAATAAATATCCTACGATGGAAACGCAGAAATTACCAGGCTACTGGTGAGTAATGCATCTTGAATATTACCTGAAGACATGAGTCAGATGCTAATTATCAATGTAGAATCTGTTATAGAAAGAGTTGAAACTGGGGAGAAAAAAAAAGAACATAAAGTCATCTAACAACTTTTTAGTTTTTACCTTTCCTAGGGAAAAAAACAGCTTACCTAACCTGTTTTGAAAATGTATTTAGCTAGGAAAATTTTTAAATATGGTATATACAGTCAGAATGGTTTCAGCACAATCAGACGAAAAATCTCTTAGAAAATCCCTACACAGAAGCAAGAACGTGTCTGAAAAAATTAGATCTTCTCTGGAGCAACACTGAGGCTGCTTCATCCAGGTGAAGATGTGATAGAGAATAGAAGAGGGCTTTTAGAAACTATCTTGTCCTCAAAAGGATTTCTTGTTCTTTTTAAGTGGTCTAGAGAGAGGATGAAAAATTTGAAGTCTTGTGGAGCCTTTCAGGGCTTTTTTCCTGGTGACTCTGAAGTAGAGACTGAAGAATGTCAGAACATCTGGGGCTGAAGGCAGTTTAAGTACTTGCTGGTGGTTCCCATATTCCCTGTTCTTAGATAACTAGCTATTTGTCCAGAAATCAAAGGGTTTGACAGCAACTCAAAATACTAGTAGCTACATATTGGTAGAGAATGATTGGACAGAAAGTGATTCTTCCTAAAAAATTCCATCCGTTAAATTTTGGTTACTGTCACCAGTTTTTATTTACCACCATATGGTATCACTGGATGATGAGTCAGTCTATAGTAATCTGGAAAAGAGTAAACTGCTATGGCAGCTGTATATCTGCATGTTATTTTCTTTCAAAATGAGGTGATCTCTCTAAATACACACCCATTTAAAAATGTCGGGTTTAGAAGTTTTATATAACATTAAGGTAGGAGCTGGGTCTCAAGAACCTCAGCAGGAAACAGAAAAAGAAGGTGGGAGACTGCAGCTACGTATATTTTTTTTTCCCAGACTGAAGTTTCCGAGGTCTTAGTCTCCTGACAATCACAAAGATGAGATGTAGCCATAAGGGCAATCTTGTCCTGCCAGAATTCATGACATGAGCCGGCTGCATCAAAGGAAGAGATTCTTTTAAAGTGAGTGACTATTAAGGAATTTGGGTCATGACACGTAATCTTTCACAAAGATGCTTATTGAAAAACTGCCCCTCATATAGGCACAACCTCTTCTGGAGATCCTTGTCTTCAGCCCACTTCAGTAAAATTCAGAACTCCTGCCTGTGCTCAGTTGCATATTTGGTCCTACAGGACTATTTGCGAAAGCAAACCAGCAAGGGTATGTTCATTCACATAAGTAAGCATGACTTCGAAAGAAGATAAAACCTCATCTCATTTGGGTAAAGCAGCTGCACATGCTTGGATTCTCTGAAAAGAGAACTCCTCTTTCTTCCATCACATTTGGACACCCTTCTACAGGCCTTACCCCTATGCAAGAAGTTTTAAATAACGTTTCATCAGGTAAAACATCTGAGGCTAAATGGGTAGTAACATGTCAGGCTGTTTGCCTCTTGGAACATCTGCTTCAACCATTTCCTTTGGTGAGCCCTAAGTTCTGTTCTATACTTTTCAGACTTCTCGAATTTCATGGTGTTTGAGTAAAGAAGAACTGCAACATTAATTGAAATACTCACTTCGGATAAATGTTTGAACTAGTCTTCAAGATACCGTGTGTTTTGAAAGTTAGGTGGACAGAATTTTTAAAATAGTTGTACTGCCATCAGAACTCCTTTCTCGTGTATAAGGACCTTCTATTACCATTGGGTAATAATGTATATCGCATAATACATTAATGTTGCTTTAAATGTGCTCAATAGTACAGAAGAATGTAGTAATTAGGCACTAAGGGATTCTTTTTGCTATGTTTTGATGAGTGGTCAATTACCTGTGCTGTACAACAGCAGTGGTACAATCGGTTTAACTTAATAAGTACACCGACAAAAAAAGGGCCACTGTGATGTACATTAGTTGCACTTAAAAGGTTCTTTTGAGTTATTATCAAAGTAATACCTCAGATATAAATTAATTTAATTTGTTTAGAACAGTTTACACTTTACACATCATTAAATCTTTTTCTATCACAGATTGTACTTCACATTAGGTAAATTATAAATGTCTAACCAAAAAGTGAACATTTGACCACAATGGCTACTTAGAAAAGATAAAAGGTAACAATTTAACAAGAACTTGCCTTTAACTGAAGCTCTTAAACTAAGATTGATAGAAAACAGGTTTTGAGAAGAAATAATGCATACTGATTTATATAAAATGCTGTTCACTGTATTTTCCTTTTTGTATTAAATTTAATGAATAGATATGCCTTTTTTATTTTGTGGTACCCTACCATTAAATGATACCATCATTTTTTTTTTCTGCCTAAATAAATTCTAATTCTTGTCACCTACTATCTGCACAGGAAGATTTGAGACATTATTCCTAATTGAGATTTTCACTGAATATCTTTTAAAGATAAATTTGTTTTATTCTTTCACCCACTATTTAAAAGGATTTTTCACATTTTTATCTTCTAAAGGAATTGTCAATGAGAAACTAAAACTGCATAGACTATACATTAAAATCACTTTAGTTTTTAAGCTGTCATGAACTGTTTCAAAAAATGCTAAGTTGCTATTGTTTAATGTCTGTCATTTTATAATGCTTTAGAAGTTATCTATCCTGTAAAATTATTAACTGATGCTAAAATTGCCTTGTAAGTATTAGGACAATAGCAATTTTGTAACAGCTGGGACACTGCCAATGTAAGATAAGTACATTTTGCTCTGTAGATTCATAAAGTGCTTTGAAATGGTTTGTAACTGATGGATGGATGCATTTTCTAAGTGTAGAAAGCAATATTTTGTAGAGGGAAATGGCTTGAAAGCTGACACACATGCATGCAAATGCCATTCTCTTCAGTAAGTAATTTGCTTTTTCTTTCAAAAGCATAAATGGCATAGTTAGACACATTATTTTGTATATTGCACATAACAATACAAGATGCACAAAAACAGCAAGTACAAAACATTTCATATTGATAGAGGAACCCATGGCTGTAGTGTATGATTAGCATAAATGTATACACACTGAAGAAATGCCTTCAGGATTAAAAAGTAAGGCTGAAAACAGGAAAAGTTCTTCTAACTTCAAGAAATGAAAATATTTAGAATATACTTCTTATTTCTAGAGTTGTAACTTTTAAAAATAGTTAAACTGCATACAGCCTGAATCAGATCATATGCTCAGTATTGCATCTGACTCCAATGACCCCATATCAGGCTTTCATTCTGAAGGCAAATCATTTAAATAAATCCTCAAAGTGTTCGTATGTCAATGAAAAAACCCAGGAGAATACTACTCTGGCATATGTATAGGCACGGATATCCTTATAATTTAAGAACCTTTTAATGCCAAAACTGAGTTCTGATTTGTATAATTGTATCACATTTGTGGTTTACATCATTGCATCATTTAAATCATCTGCATCGTAAAACCCACACTAGCCATGAACACTTCTGGCCGGGCCGGCTTCTGTAGTGATCCTTCATGTTAACCTGATGCTTTAGGTCTTTGCTCTCGGAAATTTCCATGCCCACCCAGCTATCCAACACTGATGAATCCCAGCCTCACTGAGCAACTGAGAATAATACAGCTAAACCTATACTGAGTAAGAGAAGTCTTAGTCTGGAAAATGGTCCCCAATGAAATCTCTGGAATATCAACTTCAGCAGGTCTACTCAATATGATTAGTGTCAACATATGGCCTTTTTGTTTAAAGGAAGGAACATTTCCTTCATAGAATCTTGTTAAACCTCTCATTCTACAATTATTGTAATCATGACCTCTATTGTTCATCATTTCCACTAAAATTTTCGCTTCTACATCAGCTTCTTTCTTAAGATATATATTCCCATTAGATACAAAACAGCCATTAATCTTAATGGAAGCTATGCTCAGAAATGGAGTGGGAAAGGTACCCAGGAGGTTTTGTCATATCTTTAAATTCAGTAACAAAAAAATTGATTTGAGCTAAATTCTGATAATGAATGCACATTGTTGAAGAATTAAAATTTAAAATATATTTACATACCTCCTGAATTTATATTAAGAAGAATTGAAACAACACTTCTACTGGATTATGTGGCAGAATTCATGCTGATTTCATCTTAAGAAAAGCTGCTCATTTTATTATACTGTAGGAAAGAGAGAAGGGTGAATAGCTCATAAGAGCAGCTTATCTGACAATCTGGGTCTTAATATGCTTGATCCTTGTTTGTGAACAGATGATATTATTTTAAGAAGTATACACTTTTTTACAATATAAACCCATTTTATTTATTGTTTGTCCCACAACTTTATATTTAAAATTCAAAATTTGAACAGCAAAGTTTGTTATTCACCACATGGCTTTCACTCTTTTTCTGAACTTGATGTCTGTAAAATGCAGGAAAAAACCACTTGACTTTTTTTTTTCTTAGGAATAAGCTCTTTAAAAACATCCTGAAGGTTGTTTATGTTTTTCAAGTATTTGATAATCTCTTTTTAGAATTATTCGTCAGGTTTTTTTGACTGCAAAATTGTGGCAACATAATACAGCTACATATGACTGATAAGAAGAATAAACCCACAATCAAAATAAAAAATTCAGTATTGATTACTGTCCTTCAGAAGATATAGTTATCCCCATGCATATTAAAATAGAATAAACTTATTAATAATGTGAATATTTTCTTTTTAATGGACAATCCCGATTGCAGTTCTTTAGAAGATTATATCATAATACCTCTATGTTTTGAAGGGTCAGTTTATAGTAGGGAATGTGAGAAAAACATTTAATCAGAAACTGGCAAACAGTCAGTAGAGTGGCAAGAATTCGATGGTAAACAATACTTCTCCGTAAAATCGCCAGATTGAAAGGGTCTGACGACTCCCACTTCTAGGAGCTACTTGGAAGAGTCACAACTATTTTTAAATACATGTGTTTTTAGAAACAAGTTGTAATAAAGAAACGCAAAAATAATTTTATAAGAGTAGGCTAGGTGTTTATCTGTACTGCATCTGCCCTAAGGAGAAATTTCAGCACATGGGGTAGGTTTGTCACTTGAGATTACGGCTGTAACACATCAAAACCTTCCGCTGTTTTGGTAGCTGGTGTGACTGGAGTGCACAGGTTGAAACCAAGCCTTGGAAGACAATTTTTTTAAAAATCTACAGTATATGCAACCTTTGAAATACCACCAGAGATGAGCTGAAAATACAACTAATTTAATAAATCAATAAACTGAAGAAAAGTATTGCATTTGCACTGTATTACAGCTTGAGTAACATTATAGTTTTCCAGAATGCAATATTGAAATAAAATTGATCGATGGTTTTGCTTTGCAAAAAAATAGATAATTCGACTGGTTTTGAAAAAAAATCAAAATCCTGTGCTTCTGGGGAAAAAATATACGAGACAATTAAAAAACAAAGGGATTGTAAATATTAATTTTAGAAGCTGCACTTTTAAGTTTTCTTTCCTTTAAGTGAAAGTATAATTAATTATGAGGAAAATGAGAAAAATATGATCATTAATATTTTCATTTCCCTTATGTTTTCTTTAATGGGTGTCACATATTTTCCCCGCACATTTGCCTCATTCTTTGTTAGAAAATACATAGACAAAAACCCCCTCCCTAAACCAGGTAAGAAATTAAAGTCTTTTAATTAAAGACTTGATTTTCCCACTTTATCCTTCTTCTAGAAACTGTCTCTATGTGTGTGTGCACCGCACACAACCTTGTCTCAGTCCTATTACTAAGCAATGAACATAAAGAAGTTCTTAGGCACCAACTGTTCTTAACGTTCTTCAAAAATTATGCTAAAGCATTTGTGAATAACATGAAATCAGATTATGTTTTATTTGAAGAAATAAGTAATATGAACAAATATTTGGAGTACTGTGCTTTCCCAGAGTGTGCATATTGACAGTGTTTAGTTACCATATGCAGTACAGCGCAGAAAAAGTACATCTTTGGTTTTAGGATGATGAAACTACTACTTCACTAAGTAATGCTAATTAGAGGCAGAAACTAGACATCACACTAGAGACAAAAGCAATTCTGTTGTCCCAGCTTTCCATTCAAAACCACTGGAAATTCTTTTGCTTAATCTCATAAGCAGCTTGAAATAACCTTATCCTGCAAAAATCTTCAGACTCCTAAGTTGGGATTTTTTAGAGTAGCCATGATGTTTGGATTAAAACTCCCTTTGTATCTTTTGAAAAAGAAAAAAATAAAGAAGAAAATGTGTCTTAATGGAAATAGTATAAATAACTGAGACTTGCTATGCCTTAGGAAAAAAATTGTTTATGAAGAAAATTCTTAGTGAGCATTTGGGCATGATTTAGGCACCACTTTCAATTCTTCAGTTTGGCCTATTGTGAAGCAGATGGGATCATTTTCTTCTATACAGTTTCTGAAATTCCATCTCACTCTTATTTTAGCACATAATTAGGTGTCAAGCATTCTGAGCAGGTTACACAGAAGAACATATACAGTAGTGATTTGAATAGGTTTTATGTACTCTAGCTATCAAGACACATTAACCTTTAATCATAACAAGGACTGAAGTCAGAAGAAACTTGGTGAGAGGTTCAAAACCCTTGCTTGCCACACTCATAAGTCCATCATTCCCCATTTTCTACTTTCAGGCTGTGACTCAATAGCTAGCATTATGAAACTGAGATGAAACAATATGATAGTTGTAAATAAATCATTGCATCCAAAATGTTTTATTTTCAAAATGCAATGGTCCTGGCAACAAAAAGATTTACTTCCAGTGAATCATTGGCAGGTACTTCCACACTTTTAAATGATAAAATATGTGAGATTCTGGCAGGTTCACTTACCTCCTCAAATTGTGTTTTATAAAATTTTGCACATCTGTCATATCTCTTCTTTTAAACCATTTTGCATGTATTAAGGAATTGAGTATGGGCATTCTCCAAATGCCTAATGTCATAGTCTTTTTTACAAGACAGAGATTCAGTGCTGATTATTTATGCATCATCTGTAAAATGGTGACCCCCTTTAACTTCCATTCATTTATATATGCATTGACATAAATTAAGATTAAGATGGGTCTTATTCAGGATTAAATAAGACATCAATGATATAGTTCTGCTATAGTCTATGGTGGTATAGTCCAGATATTTGAGGCAGTAGTAACCATTTACCTTTTGTAGTAAGGCAGAAAAAATTCAGAGGCTGCTTAGAGATTCCTCTAACTTAAAATAATGTGCAGCCTGTGCTCTTTCATCGGCTCAGCCATCATGAGAGGCAACAGATCACCTGTGATTTCTTTTCAAGAGACTATCAAGTTTATTGGACATAAAGACACAAAGCAGAACAAGTTATTGATTTCAAGGCTTCTGGCCTGCTAAAATAAGTGTGTCTTTGTTGCTGCCCACAGGATATGTCATTTACATCGTATAGATGGTTTAATAATCAGTTCTTGTAGTTTAATTTCAGACCTGTGACTTACAGGTAGCATAATTTTAAAAATTACTGGAAAAGGGAGGAGATAAAAACATTTTTGGGGCAAGATAAATGATGAAATAACCTATATTTACACGAAACTAAGGGTGATATAAGTATTTGCATCATGTATTTTTTTATATTACTAAACTGAATTTTCAAAAAAAATAGAGAATATTTATTATTGTAAAAAAAGAAATAATCCCAATTCTGATACTTTTGTGAAAGCTGTCAGATATTTCACTGTACTGTGTATCTGATTTAGCTATACTGAACAGTAAAACAACTTTATAGAGCTACCTTTGAGAGTATGTCATGATCTCAGATGCCTTTATGATGAAATGGACTGAATAAAAGAAAAGGATTCCATGAATCTCCTTTTATGACTGAAATGTCCCATTTGCATCAGCAGATCTTATGGGTCTTCCTGGCCTGCAGATTATCAACTGAGAGGTCGAGGAGGGATCTGGAGGCAAAATGGTGAGGAAATGTAACTGCTGTGTTAGGCGGCATCAACAAGAGAAATAGGCTTCAAGTAGAGCTCCTCCTGATTGACTGCCAGGCAGAGGATCTTAATTTCAAAATAGTTCAGAGGGAAATGAAGAATATGTGTGTCCTCGGCAGTTAAGAAAATCACTCTCAGAAGGCAGAATTCAAGGATGCATGGCTGTGTATTTTAATTACAGCTTTCAAAACCATAGTTATCAAATGCCTTTCTTTCACTTCCTGCAAATTAGAGGTCTGAGTTGCTGAACCTGACACCATGAAAATGCAAAAAAATCACTAGGAATACTTTTTTCATTGTTTATCTGACAACTGGACTAGTTCAGATCCTTCTTTTTCTGGTTAGTTTTAATTGTTTTTCCCTGATATTCAGAGATATTTTACATATCTATAAGACATAAATACTCTTGCAGCTGTAATGCTACGTCTGAAGGGCAACATGAAGGCTCCTGTGTGACTAAGAAATTCTCATCCTCTTCTCAGTAGTATTACAGCCACCTGTAGGTAGAGTAAGTGAAAAAACCCACATGTGTAAGTCCGAACTTTTCAGTTTTATTGAATGATAGTCACAGTAGCTACAACATTCACCTATCCATCTTATTAAGCCATTACCATTGTAAAAGCTATCAACAGATTAAATATTTCTCCTTTCCATGCATCTCAGTCAGCATCTTAATAAAGTCTCATGGTCACAGACTCTATCAGTTATATAAATTGAGCTAAATAGTTAATATTTACTTAATCCTTTCCTAATTATGCTACTGGAATAAGTTGTTCCCCCACCACCCATGTATTTCCCTCCTACACACTACTTCCATTCAATTCCCCTGACAAAGTCTTATCAGATGGCATGTACCCCTGTGCCTGATAATTTTTCTTAAGGTTTCTGCATCTGAAACATATCCAGGTTTTCAAGAAAGAAGATGAACTCCGAATCCCTAGAGTAATAAAAACCTCTGGACAGCAGTTCCCATAATTGGTGCTTAGAAACACACAGTGATGGGGAAGAACTCCACTTCCCTTTACATGTAAATTATATATTTATGTCTTATATATGATACTGTATAATGTTTATATAAAAATATACATTTATTGTGTATAACATATGATACGTATCACACATATATGCTAATGTTTTTAAGTTCACTTAAAATGCTGGGAAACTTAAATCCTTTCTGTTTGTGTCAAAGTCAAGCTCAGGTTTCTCACGTGTGTAGAGAAGCTAATCTAAACTCTTTCTGGCCTGTTCAGAATCAAGGACAACTCGTCCTTCAGAACTGCCCAGTCTGGGCAACATTCATAAGCTAGACAGCCTTTCAGCTGCTCATCCTGTGGTGTGCAACTGCTTTTTGATACGTGTTAAGTTCATGTTTGTCTTGAGAACGGTTTTGTTTTGTTTTGTTATGAGTTATCATTTTCAGTTTCGCATCCACAAAGGTACGATTAGCAAGATCCACTCAGTGTTATGACAATTTTCTGTTAAAACAGTTTGTGTACCATCAGAGCCATAGCTGGATCTTTATTTTGTGCAGAAAAACATCGTTATAATCTGCTGATTTTGTGAGGAGTTGTGGTAAGGCAGAGCAAGGTGGGAGGAGACTGCTTTATTTATGTGTTCTCAAATTTTGAATGGGAAACCACATGAGGATACCAAGCTGTAAGGCAATCCATTATAGTATGTGAACTTTAGAGCAGTTAAAAAGTTAACCTTGTGAAAAGAACTAAGTTCTCAACATAACCACTAATAGAGACAGTGTTCTACTATCACAATGCAGGCCAGACTAGGCCACCTAAGTTGGTATAAGAATCCAGAGAAGAAGGGATAAAGTACCAGACATAGTGCAGCAGCAGGTGAGAGAATATTATAAAGCAATTTTCATGTTATTTATTATAGACCTCTAAACTAAAGAAATCAGCAAAAGATAGAAAGGAGCTTTAAAACACATTCTCTGTTGTGAGTTATTGTGTTTTCAGCAGCAATGAACCCGATAATGAAGTCAGCTGAGCAAGAGCATAAAGGTCTCACACTGACAAGGAAAAGACATTCCCAAGAATACGGCAAGAGAAATGTCTTAACATTCACTACAAGTACAGTAATATAGACTAGATTGTTACTAGCGACACTGAAAAAATAATCAAGTAAGCAAAAAGAATGTTTATGCTCCAAATAAAGGTTCCTGGTGTCTCTGGAAGGGAAAATAAATAGAGAATTTAAGTTTAGGATTCTAAAAGAGTAATAGGGATTATCAGAAGGTAAATGCTTTACTGAATTACAGCATGCTGACACAAAACTCAACAGAGACAAACACGACTTTATCTGGCTCCAAACTGCATTAGCAATGACTGGGAGGAGAGGGAACTGCCTGGTGGTTAGCACCAGGAGAGTAGACTGGAAAATTTTTGTTGTCTTTAGCCATCACTAAAGGCATAATTTTCACACAGATAAAGTCAACATTTCATAAAGATAAAAATATAAAAGCCTACGGCATGTGTCTGTGGCTTATTTTGGAATCAGTGTCTCGGATGGGACTGGAGGACTAGGGCCCTTGTGTCCAGCTGGGACTCCGAACTGCGTAGATTTGGGCTTCAGCAGTGAATGTGAGAAAATATTTATTAAAGGCCTTTGAAGCCTTGAAAATGAGGGGGTTTTTTCTTTAATTGAAAGTACTTGTTACCCTGTTGCTTTCTGTCTACAGGAGAACTATACAACTGTTTTAAAAACAATATAGTACACTTCAAACTCTCCTAGAACTTGTTGTAACCCCAAAATTAATCTTTATGACATGGCCATCCTTTGCCTAAAAGGTTCTAATTTAGGTTAAAAAATCAAATATTTTTTTCTCCTGAACTCCACCAATTATGGATCTGGCACATTATGCATTGCATATACACATATTATTGGACATAATAGCCCAGTCATTATGAGCTTCCTTATTAGGTTAGTAATACCTCTTTGTCAGGGACATAATCCATTCTCACGGCACAGTGACTCCAGGAAGCTTCTGAGGGGAATTAATTTACCTGTGTAGCAGCTGAAAAACCATTTGCTTCTTTCAGTTGCCATCATTCCTCTTTGCTGCATATGATACAGCTGTAGGACTTCTGTTCCAACAGCAGAAGCACCTTTCCTGCCCTTAGCTATTCTTAGAAGAGTGATACTCACCATCCTTTCATGGTAGACACAATACACACTAGAACACAGCTGCCACATGTAGGAGGCAAGCTCTGAGGTCACCACATATTTAAGGAATGGTTTGGGCATCTAGTAAAATGCCGTTGTAGTTTTCCTAAAACACAATGCCAGGCCATGCTAAGGATTTTTGGCAATAGTTTCACAGTTAAAGCTCTCACTCAGAAACAATCTGATAGAAGCAACCTGTCCCACCCTCTAGACACATACAAAGTGGTGCTAGGGAGATGATCCCCTTACATCTTTCTTTATGAATACAGGTCACTGGAGTGAGATAAACTGTTCCACTATAAGGCAAAGGAAAATTCACAATGTTGGAAAAAACAAGCAAGGAGGAAAGAATGTGGGTACATGGTCCTGAGCGGGCATATTGTGTTCTAATTCCAGAAGTTGAGTTTCTTATCATTTTATGAATGATATAATTAAAATGCAGATGGTAGGCAATGGTTATCAGACTTTAAAGTTTGCCTTTCCAGGAAAATACCTATTGACTGAGTTATAAAACTATGTTGTTTATGGCCTCATTCCTTTTTCTGCAGGTGAACCTCTGGTACCAAGAGTTTTTTATACAAACACAGGCTAGGATCTGGCCTATTTCAAATAGCAAAGAGTTGCATTGCACATATCCCAGTTCTATGAGTGGGCCAAGATCATATACACACGAGAAAAGCATCCTTTCCATGTACTGAATTAGGTAACCAAGCGTTGGGGTTAGAAGTTCAAGACAACCTCATGTTGAAAGTTTCTTATTCGCTAGTCTTTTGCAATTCTATGTGAAGCGTGCAGACTTTAGGTTCACTCTTCTGAAAGATCTATTTTGTAGTTAAAATGGAATTTGGAGATTAGACATGTATAAATTAAATGCTGCTGTATGCGTACTTTGTCTTAAACAATATTTTTAACATTTTAATTCCTTATTTTGTGTCATGGTAGAAATAATTCCTTTCCTCAGTTTTAATTTATTGCTCTTAACAGCTCTTTGAAACAGCATACAGCAGGCTATGTCTGAATTCTACCCTGGGATTAAATGCAGAATTTAGGCAGGATGACCACTTTTAATACAATGAAAAATGGTAAGACAAGATAGTACTTCAAGTCACATGTGCGAAACAGAGAATTTATGAAATTTCAGTTTTCAAGCCACTAAAATTTGTCTCAGAGAATCCCGAATAAATAAAAATAAAAAGCAAATTATGCAATCAGGCAACTAGATCCCCATCTAAACATCATCACTTGAAAATTCTTTTGATATGATGAAAATGCTTATTTTTACCCCACTCCAGTGTTGGACATGGATCAGAATTTTATACTATTTCAAAAGATCTTTCCTATCTTTCAAAAATAAAAAAAAAAGTTCTTAAGGACTGATAGATAATTAACAAATTCTACCTGTATTGGACTATTCTACCAAGAAATACAGTCATTTCACTAATTTTTGTTAACCTTTCATTTCCCTCCACATCTAAAGAGAAAACATTTTTATTCTTTTATATTAGAAGTTTCATAGATATTTTTGATTTATAAAAAAATTCTCAAGGGATTTGACTTCAGTGCTGAGAAAATGCAGCAAAACTACTTCATAATTGGATATCTTTGAGTAGGAGTTTGAAATAGTAATTTACTTTTTTTAAATTTTAATTTTGTAAAATTTTTTGCTTCTCAGGCTAAACAAAAATCATATATATGTATCCCACACACTACTTTGAACAACTGAAAGAATGGATTCTTACTGTTTAACAGTCCACGGTGCCACATTCAAAAACATGTGAACAATTTAAGCATATGCAAGCTTGAGAGCCTGAAAAGGAATATAACAATATAATATAATAATACAATAATTTTAAAGTGGAATTTTTAGCAAGAGAGTCCACAGCTAAGTCTTTCTTAGTAATTCATTATTATTCATCAGAGAAGCATCTCGTCCTAAGGCAAAAACCTGACTTAGCTGAAGTCAGTAGCAAAACTCCCACCTACTTCAGTGAAATAGAAACATCTCTGGAGTTGTGTTCATTAAATTATTTTTTAAAAGAATAATAACGAATAATCATAGGGTTTTTTTCAGTGAAATTTACCCCCAGAAGGCAGTTAATTGCTTTACTGACTAGTGGAATTTTAAGTTTCAAGGCTGTATATCATACAAAAGCTTGAAACTTCAATGTGAAATAAGTGATTACATAGTTTGGCATAATTGCAATATGTCACAAAAAGACAAGCTGTTAAAAACTGCATTAGAGCTGGCAAAGTGAACACCTCTGAAGTACAACCAACGTGGTGTCATGCTTGGAACAGCAACACATATGTTCCAGAACATAGATTACATCAGAATAAAAGAGGAGTTTCTTTGTCAAAGAAAGACATCATCTGATATTCTACCTACACACAACAAAAATTGTCTGTATTTATTTTTGCTTATGGTATTTGTGTTAAGTACATTCAGTACAGGAGAATTCATGGTGATGTAGATCTCACAAAAAAAAGGGAGCAAACCATAGGAAGCAGTAATATTTTTACCTAAGACTGATTTCAGACAACAACGGCTGTTAGCACTGCTCTGTGTTTTGTGTAGCTGGTAACTGCACTGTACATCCCTCTTACAAAAACATTTTTTCATTGGTACATCAGCCTGAAAGCAATATGGGAATGCTGAGTGCCACTGAGAGATGCTACTTCCACTGGTGTCTCTCGAATTCCTTTTTCACTATTACCTGTAACTATATAAAATTCCTTTGACTGAACAAATTAGCCTTAAAATTAATTGGTCTTTCCTGGAGTTAGGACTTCACCAGCAACTCACCCGATATTATCTCTCATTCTCTCAAGTCTTTCCTGATCAGTTCTTAAGCAAACACCACACTTGAGCCAGTGCTTTGTCACTATTGGCGCCTATCGGCTGACTCTCAGTGGTCATACTCAACCTATGCTTTTTCAGGCAACATGTGTGTGGCAATTTCATGTCCTGTCTAGCTTATAGGCTTCCAAAGGTATCCCAGGTGACCTTGCTGCCTTTCACATTTGTCTGTGGATAACATCTAGATGTGTCTACAGAAAGTCACATCTAGAATGATACAAAATAGACCTCTCATTTCCTTGTTAACCTTTTCCATCTATGATCTCCTGAGTGTCTAGAAGCAACCTACAATGCACAATGAAGAAACCTGGTTATTAGCCAGCATCTTCAGACAGGAATGTGCCAATTCTGGTTACTGAAAATAACACATAATTACTATAGCATTTCAGATAGCACACCATATTGGCTGACTTCTAAAACTGACTGGGAAACAGCACGACAGGAAGCAGTTGCAACATGCCTCATACACCACAGCTCATCTGAAACAGACTTTGAGGATTTGCAAGGCTGGGCATTCAAAGGAGCTTATGGCTTTTCATTCATCTGACCAGACCGTAAAGGAGAGCATTGTCTTCACAGGAGTTTTTCCAAAACAAGCAGTTCCCTTGAGACTGAGCCTGCAGAATTTAGACATCCAGTGTAAAATCACACACTCTTTTAGGGTTTTAATTTAAGAAGGAGACTGAAAAATTTGGTTCCTACACATTTTATAGTACTTACATAATGAAGGAGCGATAGTTCTAGACAGGTGGCAGTTAGGAGGCCAGTTTTGCCTTACAAATAATGTATAAAGAGAACAAATTTTTCTTGCCAAATTTTATTGCATGCAGCTTCTCAGAGAAGGGAGAAGACATTTAAGGTATGTACAGTAAGTTTCTTCTATTTGCTCTATTGGCTTGCTCCTTCATAACTGATTTATTTCGCTTTATTTTTCTTTCAGCAAAAGCTACTACAGCGTAGACCTACAAAACTCAAAAAAACTCTGTAATTTCACAGTTTTCAAACAGACTTTTTCCTCCTCTATTCAGAAGTGGAAAAGACTTGTCTTATGTTGTATACTGTTCTCTGGTTGATGAAGATGAGCAGAATGGGCTCCATACCAGGGAAAGGCCAGGTCCTTCAAACAAGCAGTTTACCTAATAAATGATTCCAGTTTACCTGCACTGTAACATGGTGATTACTTCTTTAACTTCTCACTAGATAATGAGCAAAAGTTGGCAATTTATCAGTATAAACATCAATTAAATGATATCTATGTTTTCCATTAAATTACAGTATTTTAGCAGGTTTGCACAATGTTTTCGTAGGAGTGCTTTTAGCCTTGGAAAGGGTGCCACGGGAATGATCTAATGGGTACCCATAAAGCCTTAACTTTCTAGACTAAGATATTCTGTTTGAAGGCATCTTCTGACAAGGACTGTGAGTTCAAATTGTGTACTCCTTAACACCTAGAGTATTCTAGCATGAATTTTGCTGAAGGAATCTTTCCTTCTTGTCATCACACTGGGAAGAGACAAGAAAGTCTGTGAGGATTCTAATATCTTGTTTCTATCCACAGAGCTACTGTAATAAAAAAAACCAGTAACCATAGAAGGGTGATGGCAGATTACTCAAGAAGAAAATTTCATGGAGTAATTTGCAGAGGGTTCATATATTTAGAATGGGTGCTTATGTGTGTATAAGGCATTCACAAAACCAAGATATCCGATAAGCTCACTGGTAGCTCTTTGCTTGGAACCTCACACTTCAGTGTTACTCTTCGCACAAGATTATACAAGACTCTTAGGAGCAGAGGTTGGTGGAAGAGTCAGTGGCTCACAGCATTGTGCCTCCATGGTTCAAAAGATCTGGTTTATTAAAACTTTTCTACATTGTTCAATACAAAAGCATGCTGATGACCTCTTTGGTGTAGGAAAACAAATATTTTTAAAGATGACCCCTAATACTTCTGAGGATGCGAGTTTAATACTTTTACAACTTTCCCCAAATAAGACGTATTGTCCTGACTTTTATTGTAGAATCTAAATTACATGTAAAATCAAATGAGAAACTGAATGAAATATAAATAGGAGAAAACAACTTATGGCTATGTATAACACAGGCCTAACTGTGCAATATTTAGGAAAGTACACCTCGTGCTAAATCACCTAGACATTTTATCATCTTTAAAACTTCCAGTTTGATGTATATAATAATTTTGAGGACAAATGCTTACAGTATCTCTGAAGAACAGCCATGAGCAAGTTGAAAGCCTGTGGGCAAGAATCAGAGACAGAGGCAACAAACGGAACCTCGTGGTGGTGTCTACTACAGGCTGCCTGACCAAGGGGAGCCTATTGACCAAGCCTTCTTGCTCCAGGAATCATTTCACTCTCAGGCTTTCATCTTGCGACAACAGATGAGGAGAAGGCTCAGGTACTCAACAATTTTTTGCCTCAGTCTTCACTGGTAACCTCTCTTCCCAAACCTCTCAAGTGGATGGACAGCAGGATGAGGACTGGGGGAGCAAAGTTCCTCCAGCTGTAAGATGAGGTACATGACCAGCTGAGGAACCTTAATGTACATAAGTCTCTGGGACCTGATGGGATGCACCCCGAAGTCCTGAAGGAATTGACTGATGTAGCTGCCAAGCCATTCTCTGTGACACTTGAAAAGATATCATGACAGTTAGGGGAAGTCCCAGATGACTGGAAAAATGGAAATATTGTACCTGCTTTTAAAAAGGATAAAAAAGAGGATCTTGGAAACCAGAGACGTGTCAGCCTCACCTCCGTGCCTGGGAAGGTAATGGAACAGATCCTTCTAGAAGCTGTGCTAAGACACACAAGGAAGGGACATGACTTAAGACAGCCAGGACAGCTTCACTCAGGGCAAGTCCTGTCTGATCAAGTGGCCTGATCAAGGGAAGGGCTACAGATGTCATTTAAAGAAAAGACTTCTAAAGCCTTTGACAGGCTCCCTCCTAACATCATTCTCTGTAAGTTGGAGGGAGAAGGGTTTGAAGGGCGGACTGTTAGATGGATTAGAAATTNACACAAGGAAGGGACATGACTTAAGACAGCCAGGACAGCTTCACTCAGGGCAAGTCCTGTCTGATCAAGTGGCCTGATCAAGGGAAGGGCTACAGATGTCATTTAAAGAAAAGACTTCTAAAGCCTTTGACAGGCTCCCTCCTAACATCATTCTCTGTAAGTTGGAGGGAGAAGGGGTTGAAGGGCGGACTGTTAGATGGATTAGAAATTGGTTTCATGGTCACATCTAGAGGGTAGTGCTTAATGGCTCAGAGTCCTGAAGGACATCAGTGACAAGTGGCGTCCCTCAGGGATTTGTTTTGGAACCCGTGTTATTTAATAATATCATCATTAATGACATAGACAAAGGGATTGAGTGCACCCCCAGCAAGTTTGTAGATGACACCAAGCTGAGTGGTGTGGTTGAGACACCTGAAGGATGAGATGCCCTCCAGGGGGACCCGGACAACCTCAAGAAATGGGCCCATGGGAATCTCACGAGGTTTAACAAGACCAAGTGCAATGTGCTGAGGCAAATTCTGGTATCAGTACAGGCTGGGGAATGAGGCATCCCTGTTGAGAAGGACTTGTGGGTACTTATGGGTGAGGGGGTGGACATGGGTTGGCAAGGTGCGCCTGAAGCCCAGAAAGCCAAAGCCCAGCATCCTGGGCTGCACCCAAAGCAGCGTGGCCAGCAGGGGGAGGGATGGGACTCTGTCCCTCTCTTCTGCTCTCATGACACCCCTCCTGCAGTGCTGCATCCAGCTCTGGGGTCCTCAGCACGGGGAGGACATGGACCTGTCAAGGTGAATCCAGAGGAGGAACACCAAGGTGATTAGAGGGATGAAGCATCTCTCCGACAACGGAAGACTGACAGAATCGGGATTGTTCAGCCTGGAAAAGAGGCGGCTTTGGTATAACCTAATTGCAGCCTTCCAGTGCTCTGTTTACAAGGGCATGTAGCAGCAGGACAAAGGGGAATGGCTTGAAACTGAAAGAGAACAGGTTTACACTACATATTACAAAAAAAATTCTTTGCTGTGAGGGTGGCGAGGCACTGAAACAGGTTGCCCAGAGAAGCTGTGAATATCCCATCCCTGGAAGTGTTTAAGGTCAGACTGCATGCAGCTCTGAACAAGCTGACCTAGTGAAAGTTATACCTGTCCAAAACAGGGGAGTTGGAACTAGATGATTTTTAAGGTCCCTTCCAACCTAGGCCATTTTATGAGTCTCTAAATAAAAATAATTTTCATGATCAATGGAGGCATTTCCAACTTGAAAATATTAGGTTTACAGTTGCTACATATTGGTGTCCCATCACATTCAGTATTCTAAAAATGACAAATAGTTACCACATTCATGTCCATATCAATTAACAACACAGAACTGTGGCCCTAGACTTTAGATATTTGAAATTATAAATTGCTAATACAGGTAACAGAGTATAATTGGAACATTCCTTGGTGTGAAATGGTGATGTCTTCCTTTTCAGTCCCTTGTACCTGTAAATCATTCCAGATAACACATCTTAAAACTGAAGTGACAGGACTGACGAACAAATTCACACAGACTTTGTGTAACACTTCACACTATATCCCATTGAGTGTTGCAATATATGTCAATTAATATTGCTTCTTTACCTTACAATAGTTTGAACACATTTTGTTCCTTCCAAATTATTTTGAGAATTCTTTTATTTAATAGAAATAAAAATCTGAGAATATAAATTGTCTTTTATATCTCTAGCATAAGATAATAACTTTTCCAGGTGTCAATTCTGAAATTTTCCAAAATAGTATTTCTAAAATAAGTATGATTTAAAAGACGGGTTGGTTCATGACAGTTCTTAAAGAAGACTATTGTAGCACTTAAAAGAACTTTTCTTTTCTCTCAGTATATATTTAAGTATTTTATATAACACTTTTTTTTTTAAACTTCAAACTGATATTCACTAACTGCTGTAAAAGCACTGGTAGAGCATGATTTGCAAATCTGAACACTCCACAATTGGCATGTAAAATTCTCAGCAAAGACTTAAGAGAAGAGACCTGAAATGAGGTTTCTTCCTATGTAGATCCCCTTTCCTTAAAAGATAAGCCACAAGGGTGACTAATATAAAAAGAAGTGCTGTAAAAGTGTAATTCGTGCTATCAAATAATAGTTAATTAACAAAATGGAATGTATTAAAATGAGTTACTTACTAATTTGCAAGTCTGTAAATTTTCTCCTCCAAAGAAATGTAGTCTAAAAGAATAGACCCACAAAAGAAAGGCAAAATATTTAAATGCTATCTATGACCTTAAAATAGCTCTAAAGTAGAACAGTATCTTAACTATCTGCAGGAATTATGAGAACTTGTAACAGTCTACTTCATTAGAATTGCTTCTAATATTATTTCAAGCCCCAGAGTTCCCCGTTCCTAAGACCATCTCAGGGTTGTTCTCTGCAAAAACTGGTTTTACAATCCCACAAATATTTGCTAGCCAAGATCACATACCGCAATGCATAACTATTATAAGTGATTGCAGAGGACAGATAGCTGAACGATGGGACACTTAAAGAGTGGACACAATAATAACAGCTACAGCAATATTTAACTGAAGATAAATATTTTTCTTCAGGCTACAGTAGCAAAGAGAAAATATCAGGACCAAAGGTATGCACTGGGCACTCTCTCCAAAGGAAACCAGCAGAGCTCTAACTCAAACTCTGGGCAAAATCTTTAAACCATAACATGCAGTATCACTCATTGAACCATATAGCCTGCAGGTTAAGTCTCATCCAATGCACACAGGATAACATACAGGAAATTGAGCGTATTATTAATATTACTTTGTAACTGAATGTCATAAAAAGCACTGAAGATTTCCTCACTAGCTTACTTGAAAACATTTTTAACATGCAATGCATAAAAAAGTAATTTTTTTCTTATTTCTACATTTTTTAAGATTTAAAACACTAATCATTTTAGATGAGGATGAACACTTTTAACCTTTATTTAATGATTGATTGACTATAAATCCTATCATGAAATGGCATTTCCTATTTTTCTACTTATAAAAACTGGATGGTTAACATTGCTTACATGTTTGCATAAAAACAACATTTCTTTGCACGAAAATGCTTCTATTAATTCTATTGACTTATCATTTTTGCAGCTGTCATTGACACTGATTTGCTCTACAGCTTTGATTTTTCAGTGTCTCATGGTTCTAATGATAACCAGAGGGACTAATTTGAGCAACAGTTTTGAACTAGAGGAAAAATTCCATGCTAAGTAAGCAATTAATAGAAATATTCTCTTCCTATAATACATAGTACTAACCATTCTAAAAATTCTCAACACATATAAAAACTACGAAGGCAAAAGTATATTGATAGTTTTATAAGTGCTTTAAGATGCATTTTTCTGAAATTGTTGCACAAATAGTAGTGGCTTGAATAAATATTAAGATAGTATAATAATTAATGTGACAATATTGAATATAAATATAATGTTAAATGTTAAGTCACAGCCCAAACATTAACACAAGCTGCATAACCCAAAATTTCATACTCATCTGATCTCAATCCCTCATATATTAACTACAACATGACTGTATATGTTGTCTTTTGAACACAAACACTGAAAAATAAAGAAATGAAAAGTTAAATCCTTATTTGGTATTTGGTTTTGTTTCCCTTCATTAGAAGGTGCACATACTCTGTCCAAAACAGTATTTCCTCCCTGCTCAGGGGCAGATGACTGTTAATATCTTATGGTAGGTATCCATGCGCAGAAGGAAAGCTACAGAGTAAGTGGAAAGATGGAATCCCTTGAGTAGCACAGTTAAGGGTGCAAAAAGTTCTAGAAGAACTTTTAAGTTTGATGACAGATGACTCCTTAACCTGTCAAGACCATACAACACTTGCAATGTGAGCTAATATCTATTTCTGGTATCCAACTAACCACAGAACTCTTGGTAAGACAGAACATTATATTTACAGTGATAGCTCTTTAACTCCTGAGAACAGCTCAATATTTGGTCTTGAGAGTGCTGCCAATCAAATATAAAAAAGGCTGCCTTCAAGACAGCTGGGTATCATTTCTAAAGAGGCTAAAAGAAAACACTGTAAATACTGTTATCAAAATAGATGAGTATGCTCTACACTGTGTGAGAAAAAAATATGAAGGAACAATCTTTGCTACAGCCTTTGGCTGAGATTCAAGGAAGAATGACTTGGTGTCTCCACGTTTGGGTCCATGAAATTTAGTGTTTAGCAGGAAGCAGATATCACCTTCTCTCAAAATTGCAGGTCTTTGGCCATGGCTCCTCTGATCTGTGAAGAAAGCCTAGCTGCTCCTCCGGAGCACCTCACAGAGACCCCTCTCTGAGAATAAGCAGTCTTTCAAGCCTTTCTACAGCAAGTCCACTGCGTTTTTTCAGACTTCCCTCCTTTGGGAAGGAGGGGAAAGGAGGCAAAAGCTAGTCAACAGTGCACTGGTCATCTTGAATGTAAATCCCTTGTTTCTCATAACAAACACAGAATACAACCTGTTATTAATTTGAATATAGGCAAACGTTTCTGAGATAGTTGTTATACTTTTTTGGTTTAAGGGTGATGGTAGTACGTGTTTCCTGATGTGCTGGAACCAGACAAAAATTCTATGAAAGTATTTAAGAGCTCTCATATCCACCTTGTTGTATAAAATGAAGAGATGTCTTGCTAATTGGCATTACTTTCTTTTCAAGTATTTGAAATAGGAGCATACCCTTCCTTAATTATTACAAACGAAGCTTCTGTTCATTAAGCATAATATTAATATTTTCCTTTTCTTTTCACTCATTACTTCCCCTCAAATATTTGCCACCTCGAAATTTTGTTCAAGTTATACACTTTAAAATTACAAGCAATTTTTTGTGTACTTAATGTTCCATATTAAGCAAGTGGAATTTAAATTCTCGTTTCCTTGATGTTCTGTTTTATGTTAAACAAATTGAGGATTATGCATTGATGGTATAAATATACATATAATCACTTCTTTAATTATGCATATGATTGCTGCCTAACTTCGTAATATGTTCCTACAGTTACTGCAGAACTAAAATATTTTAATTTTCAAACTGTTTTTCGCAATGTTAATTTGCTTTCATTTCAGGGCTTTCTATTAAATGTGTTTAAGAAAAGATCTATAATGGCCTTGATATTCATTTATCTGCAAGTGAATTGATTTTTTTTTCTGTTTTCTTTAACTTTTTTTTAATGACAATTTTTAACCTCTTCAAAGGATGGAAATGTAATCGAGAAATAGTATTCAATATATCTTCTGTTCTGTAAATACTGGAAGAGAGGAATTGCAGTGTCATAATGATTATTTCTCTGTTAAACCACAGTTAAAAGATTTAGTATTTAATATGAAAAAACACTTAATACAAATTCATCTTCAGATTTTCAAACCTGATGAAGGAGACCACCTATGAGTGCTTGTTCTCTGTCCCATTTGCAAGTCAGTTCTGAAGTGAACTAAGCATTTTTCAACCAGAAAAACTCATGCCAGCCAATAAACTGTGACAATGTGTGTACGAAATTTCTGTGCAGAGAGAACGACGCCTTCTGTGAAAGAAGGACCATGCCCTCACAGAGCAGCACCGCAGCCCCTCTCCTGAGGCATCAGCAGCCGCGTGCAGGTGCAGCTGGAGGAGGAAGGGGAACACGGCTGTGGAGCAGGAGGTGGTATAGGGAGGCAAGGCCACCCTGGGAGGGGTGAATGGGGCAGTCCCAGTGCCTTTGGCTCTTCGCAGTGGAAGGCTTCTGACCCTCCTGCTACAAGGGACTGAGCGCTACAGAGAGTAAGTAGGTCTTGAAGCAGAAGGCTTCATGACGGAGCTTGAAATGTGGTGTCTCAGCAGACATGGTGAATCTTAATCGATCATAGCTCAGTTGAGGTGGGCTGGACAATAAATTTTAGCCTGTTATGAGTAGCAGGTGCTAAGCTGAAGGTTGCTGCTAGTCCCAAAATAAAGAGCTGTCAGTTGGGTGGATAGAACAACATCCTTCTTGGCTTGCTTTCCCGTGAAAGCTGGCCAGCTGCCAGAGAGGTGGCTGGGAGTGCAGTGGGGTGAGATGGCTGAGCTGACTTGCCTGCTTGCTGTTGCTGAAAGTGCAGCACTGTGTCCCCCCTTCTCTGGGCTGTGCATTTCCCCTGCTTCTTCTTTGTTGCTTGCTGCTTCTCTGACCTCTCTGTGAGCCAATTCAGTTCATTAAACCATGAGTAAACTAACCCAACCAATAAAGGAAATAGCTTTCTGTTGGAATAATGGGTCAGTTTGCTGAGGGGTCAGATACATGCCAGAGATGGAATGCAAGGGAGAGGAGAATGGGACTGCTCCTTTTGGCATCAGAAAGCTGTTAAGCCTGCTCAGTTGTTCGTGGAGCACACACCTCCAACCACAGCCTGACAATGCAGATAAGGCCAATGAAAAGGCTAACCCCTGCTGAAAGGGATGTTCCCACTTCCTTCCTCTCCAGCCTGGCTTTGTGCTTCTCCTGGCACTAATGCTTATTTAATCCTACCACCAGCTAGTTTAGGGGGGAGATTACTGCATTCTTTTGTTTGTTGGGGTGGCTTTCTAACCTACTTGCTGAGGGGTCAGATGGTGGTAGGAGAGAGGTGGGAGTGCATGGCTGGACTTCCTCTTAGCGTGCCAGTAGGCCTTTGAACCGCCTTAACTGCTTTGTTAGGTTGTGATCTGCAGTTCTGTTGGCTAATTATTGGGAGCAGCTGAACCCCAGAGTAAAAAGAAAGCAAAGTGTGCAGGCCTGCAGGCTCAGAGAACTGTTTGTCTGTAGGTTGCTGATGACTTGGATGGTTCTCCAGCCAGGCTGAGGAGTTTTAAGCAAAAAAACCTGTCAGCTGGGTGACTGAAAGCTGGTAGAAGGAGGTCATGCAGCTGAAATGACAGCTGCTGTAATGGATGAGTGGCTTCATTACCAGCAGCTGTTGTGTGGTAGCAATAACTCATTCAAGTGAAGATTGATTTGTGAAGCTGACATTACTGCAAGTTTGTGTGTGTATACACATGATATGTGCCTACAAGAAACTCAATGACCAGAGTCTCAAACTGAGTTTCAGCAGTAATGAAAAATGCAAACATGGGTGATCAACGAAATCATAAGTCTCGTCTATGTGGAACTACCTTTCTAACTTAGAGTTGCTTGCAGACTTCTCTTGGATCAAGACATCTATGTTTAAATTACTTGACTATAAACGAAGAAAAGCCTTGTGCTTGCATTCAAAGATGGCAGTGAGGCTATGAACAGTGCTGAGCTAATGTTCACACAACCTCTGGTTGGGTGCTATGCCACAGGCATAAATCCACATAACTTTATATATTATTTTTCCCCAGATACTCCTGTTTTCAGAGCACCTAACTTCTTCTCCCTGAGGTCTTTTTTCTCCTCTGACCACCTACATAATGCACAATATTTTCTTTGTTTGTCCAACTGGGTGGACCTAATTTCAGATACTCATTCTGCTCATGTAATAATTGTCTAAGTTTAGAATCAGGTGTGTAGAGCACATGGAGTAAAAATTATCTTGAATTTCTTTTTATCTCTGACTATTAGTTATAAAACAATGTTTATGAATGATTTTAATGGTGGATGAGATTTCAGATACATTGTAGTAAGGCTATAGATTACAATAAGCAGTTTCTTCCCTAGATAAGTTACAGTAGGATAGAGCAGTTCTCCACACTTAATCTGTGATGACTGGCATTTAAAAGGAGAAGCTCAACCTGGTGAGCAGCAGCTCTGTAAAAAAGATGCTGACAGCACAAGGCCCACTTCTGCTCTTGCAGGCTCGCAGCTCACTGCAGAATGGATGAGCGAGACTGAACCGTTGACCTCAAGCAACTGGCAAGTGTTTTTCCAGACCTGTGAGAATGTTGACCCTAGAAAAAAGAAGTACAGCACGCTAACTTTGGATTAATTATTTTCTTAGGATTCTGGAAAGGTAAAACTCCTAATAGCTGTGCTGAAGGACAGACTTACCACTCTGACTAGTGCAGACAGCCTTGATAACAAGCACTGAAGTAAGTAAGCAGGCCAAGCACACCCCAAGAGGGTGTTAGAAGAGTCTTGTGTCAATATTCTTGTTAATTTTTGAGACAGATGTATTGGGGGTGGGTGTTCTGGGGATAGGTTGATTTACGTTGGGGTCAGGTAAAGACCCTTAATGAGGATAGATATGCAGAAAATAAAAGCAGAACTAAAGTGGTTCACTTGGTTGCCACTCTGGCATGCACAATCTGCACAGATTTAAATAATTAACACATTTAAAGTCCCTGTATCCAGTACATTTGCAGAGATCAAAAAATTGATTATTTTTGCAGTGAGTTGATTTGAATTCAATTGGTTCTTTTATGATGAAAGTTGGTTTAGGTCGATGTACTGGTTCCGAGCTGTAAGTGCCTTTCGGGTAGTACCACGGTGAAAAGTGAATGCTCTGTATGACATACACATCAATATATAGAAACCAAATATGGAGATGTGTGCTCTCAGATTTACCAAGTAAGGGATAGATAGCAGAACAAAAAATTAAGAAAAAGAAAAATCAAGGTCTGTGTTTTGGCTAGCTATGAATATAACACAAGTAATTAAAACTGGAAACTAGAAAAAGTAATTTTAGCCTCTACAGAATAAGACTTTATCTGGAAACTACTTTGAGTGCTTAATGTATGATTTATCATCTTTCATTCTGAAATTTCATTAATGTGGTTGGAAAACTTAAACAATCAACATAGGCTAACAATTACAAATGTTATCAGTCTCTGTAACAGAAGTGTGACAAGCGTTCTTGCTCCATTTGCACTAAAGGATGTACTTATTTCATGGTACAGGTAGCAGCTTCTGAAACCTGCAAAGATAGCTTGTGTTTTTCATTAGTGGACAGAGGAAACACTGGATGAACCCTTACCAATGCAGCTCACATTAGAACTGGAAAGATTTCAGAAATACAAAATGTAGAAACTTCTTCTTCTCCAAACTTCTGTGACATACAGACTGTGAAATAAGTTGCTGGAGAGCATAGGTCTTTCCCACGTTTCATCAAAGACTTGATAATGAAAACATATTAAATGGCTTAAAATGAGCACCTAGTAAATATATGTGATGACTCTAAAAACCTGCTTTTGTTCAGAGCTAAAATAAATTAATATTTTTTGGATAGGCATGATAGTTGGTATTTATTTCAGCACCCTTTATTTTGCCTTTCATACTGTTCCCACAAGAGCAATATATTTGCCACATAATAATAAAACTGATTTCTTTCTAAAAAAGAAAGAAAGGGAAGAAATGGCATCACTATTTTCACGGCTGAAAAGTGTTTGCATATATTGCCCACGAATAATCAGGGAAATCCTAGGTAAAATCACATGTCGGAATTTAGAAAGGCATACTGAGAAGAGGAAAGTAAAACCACGGCCATAAGAATGTAAAGAATGCGGCAAATAAAAATAATGGATGAAAAACAAGTGCAGCTTGGTAGATGCATATATGGAGTTTATTAAATTCATATTAAAACATTGCAAATAATTGATTTTCAGGTTATCAGTCAAAATTCAAAACCAAGTACATTTTATTCAGTGGCTGATGTCACTAGCATTTGCTTTTACAAAGAAAAAAGAAAGGTGTTTTTAAAACAACTAACTGTGTTTATTAAGATCTCCAGAATGTATGTTTCAGTGTGCTTGCAGTATTACCAAAAGCAAAGACTTAATTCCCCAGCAGGAAGAGATGCTTTCCCTTTTTCTTTGTAGTTCAGTAATGATACCGCTTCTGAAGTGATAAATGTCTGATAAAATTCCTCTAAGTGGGTACTAACTGTAGCTATTGAAAGTGATGGAGACTTGGATCCTTATTTCAGGTCCAGCAAATACCTGCCTACATGACTTCCTAAAGAAAAGATTGAGAAGTATTCAGGACACTTCTGTAGTCTGATGACCTGGGTAGCCTGCCCCATGGGGCCTGTTTTGTTTCAGACTTGCTGCTCTGAATAGAGTGGACTACTTAGTTGTGTTTCTCATTTTAAAGGGAGGACTTTGTTGCGAAGGGGGAAGGTTTGGAGAGGATTATGAATGCAAGGAAGCTCTCCTGTCTCTTTGGATGAAGCCGCCACCTTTTTCTAAAGCACACATTGAAATTGAATCTAGAAGCCAGATTATCTGTTTCTAATAAATGATTCATGTCCTCAAGCATCCTACAACCTGTTTCTTAACAATTTATAGGACAGTGAGGGGAAAAAAAAACCCTATGTCTGTTGATTTTCAGTCTGGGTCTTAATTTCCTTATCTTATGCACTAGAGGCAAAATAGTAGATTAGACCACATCAATGTCTTTTATCACTATTATTCTGACTGAAGCTATCAAGGAGTCCCTTGGAGTTTTGCCTTGCTACAGTGAAACAGGGGGATGCCATAGTGTAAGTGATGCTCCCACTTCAGCAGCATTGCAGCGGGGCACAGCACGGAATTAAAAATATGTTCCCTCTACCGGCTATCCAGCTGAGTTTTGGTGGGTGCTGTGTCGGGCCTGCAGGTGTAATGGGTACCCTACAGAGACTAAAGTCCAGTGAGTTTCAGGTGTTCCCATGGGGAGAGTTGCTGAAGTCTGAAAGCTCAGACAGCAATCACTGCAGAGAGCCTCCTTTGCCTAATTGCAAGCTGCTGAGAAGTATCTTTGGGTTGTGTTTTTGAATAAAAGGCCATGCTGAACGTGGTGTTATTTTTACGAATTTTTTTAAGACACCTGTAAATGAAAAATTTCTTCAGTCTGTCAACTTGAAAATTTTAAAAAAGACTTCTGGTTTGAAACAGAATAAACTTTTACACTTTGACTTATCATTTTCAGAATATCTTGGTTGGAGTTGTTATTAAAAATGGATAATTTTTAAAAATCATATTAAAATGAAAAATTTTTCAAAAAGCATTTTGATGTTTTGGGGAGGGAAGGGACCATGGCAGGCAAATATTTTTCAATATGTCCAGCTGTGTAATTGTAATGAACATTAATGGGAAGCATACACTTTGATGATTACTATTTTTCAGAAAATAGATTTTTGGGAAAAAAAACCCAAGACAGCATTTCCTGGCATCATTATACAAAAAAGTGTCTGATCTTGAGAGTTCATTATGCTCATATGTAGATTTTGTTTTATCGTTCTATTTTTATTCTGCTGTGTCATATTCAGGAAAAAGAGATGGTTAATTAAGATTATGTTGTAAGGTAATTTTATGTCAAGTGGACACTTAATATATTATAATTTATCGTATAAGATGCATTTGTTGTTCTAAAGCCAGGTAGCAACCAGTATATATCTTACACCTATTTCTTTCTAAAAGAGAGAGTGATTGTAATTTCCTGTAGGCATCATAAAAGCTTTATATGCAGCAGCATTTATAAATACTTCCACTTTCTTAGAATGTTTTCTCTTCTTTTAGAAATTTCAGCAACTTATCAATTACTTGCAAAAACCATGCTGAAATTCACTTGCATTTAAATTTTCTGTTATAGATCTGTAAAATAGTGAGGTGGCAGTTTACATTTGCACTCTCAATTCAGTTTTAATTTGTTTCTTTGAAAGAGAAATGATTTGTCTATGAAAAAAATTGCTTCAAGTAGTCACTTATATATGCAGATAAAAACCAGCAAAGAATCCCAGTCCTCATACTCAAGTGACAATAGCAAAATTGTTTCACATTAAAGTAGTCCCTTAAGATGAACATAAAAATCTGTATAGAGGTGTCAATTCAGTTAAACAATAATTTTCTTAAACTCCAGAAAGGGTTAGTAGTTTTTTTCTGTTCAGAAATTATGAGCTTACTAGATGAAAATAAAAGGATTTAAGGTTAGTGGTGCTCTAAATAGTCTACGAGGAGAAACATGTCAGAAATGTAGTTACTTGTACAATGAGTTGATCTGTGTGAAGACTCTGTTATCAGTGGATAATAATTTTATAAATGTTGTGGAAACACAAGGCATGAAATTATAAATTAATATCATGTCAAAACAAGCTTGAATAATGGAACAATGACATGGGGAGCAAATGTAAGATTTATGATCTTGTAAAGCATCCCAATAGACAGCCTTAAAAGAGCCCTATCTCCTACAGGCCAGAAATACTTCCATGTCACACTATATGCATCCCTAAAACTTCCAAACAACAGCTCAGTTCTTTGGTTTACAAATGGAGACAGATTGCTGTGGTGTTTTCCCAAGCCAATGGGCAACCTCTGCCCTGGTGCCTGTCCCGATTCCCTTCGGTTGCATGTGCCTGCTGTTTTCCTGATGCCAGCTTCAGCGCTGCAGGAAGATGTGGGAGGATACAGTGTGGCCCTCTTTCAGTGAGCAGAAAGAACTAAACCCAAAACAACCAACATAAACCAGCTAACAAAGGCACCAGAAAATGCCCAAACCCAGGCTTTTAGGATTTGGGGAAACAATGTCCAGTTGACTACCTCGGGTTTAAAGGCTTTGTGCTTTGTGCTCTTTGCTGGGGTGCTCTATCTCTAAATGACAGGGTGCTGTGCGACTCAGGGCTTCAGACCCCGGAAGCCTGAAGATGTATTCTAAACAAGAAATCCCTGCTTTTCCAGAGGAGTCTTGAAATATTAAGGCTGACATTTTAAAATGAGAATTTCGGGTCTGTCTCTGAAGAGTTAAGGAGCTAAGAAAGAAAATTTCTCCTCTTCTACAGAAATGATAATCATTTTAATTTCTCTTTAACAGCTTTAATGCAAAATGTCTGCCTTCTGAATTGCAATGAAGAAATGTTTTGAATCTCTCAGCAACAGTGATCCTAGATTTGGTTGTTTTCTGTAGTCATATTTCAAATCTAAAACTGGACAAGAAGCAGGCTTGAAACTACANATTTTGGGTCTGTCTCTGAAGAGTTAAGGAGCTAAGAAAGAAAATTTTTCCTCTTCTACAGAAATGATAATCATTTTAATTTCTCTTAAATAACAGCTTTAATGCAAAATGTCTGCCTTCTGAATTGCAATGAAGAAATGTTTTGAATCTCTCAGCAACAGTGATCCTAGATTTGGTTGTTTTCTGTAGTCATATTTCAAATCTAAAACTGGACAAGAAGCAGGCTTGAAACTACATTTCTAAGCCTCATTCTTTTTTTCTCCATAGTCTGGTTTGCAAGTAAGGGATAGTCTGGTTTGCAAGTAAGGGAACATTGAGGCCAGTGAGACAGCTCTGAGCTCAGTCTGTCTCACTATTTACGGATGAGGAAAGAAGAGACTTGACAGGACAAATTTGACAATGGCATGGTATCAGAATAATGCTTCAATTAAATGTTTCTTAGCCTGTTGTTTAAGAAAGTTCTCATAGCAGGGCTGTAAGATACTAGAATTTAAACACACCTGTAATTCACAAGTCTCAAAAATCTGAGAATTGCTCCATTGTTCCATTTCAAGAGGAAGAAATTTGTGTTAAATGATGTTTCTGCTCATAACACACTCAGTAAGAATGCTACACTGAATATAATGTTTGACGAAGCTCCACTTTTTTCATGCCATTTTTGCTGGTTTAATGTTTTAATAGAAAAAAAACAGTTTATATTAGTTGCATTTTAAGCGAGAATCCTAAATTTTAAATGAACAATCGATTGCTCAAGTTCCTGTTCTCAAAAATTGCAAGCAGTCCAGTATAACACCTGCCCCCTCCAAAACGCTCTTTCTCAATGCATAAAAAAGTAGTGGGCTAGATTATTAGTAAAGAAATCCCCTCAAGTCGTGGTTCCTTCTATAGAAGGCTCTCAGCTGATGCACCTAACAGTGCAGCTGTTTGCACAATACTTCACTGGTGCTGTTGTGTCACAGCAGGCTTGATTTTTGTATTACAGGTTCTCCTGCTCTTGGCTCTCTGTCCCAAGAAATTGCACAAGCAAATCTGCCAGTTCTGTCTGCTGCTTCAGTGCTATTTAGAAAATTCAATTGGATACACCTTTGAGTGCTATTTCTGTGAACAGCAAAATACTTGGTGCCAGTAGCTGGTGCTCCAGAGTATACAGCTGGCATCCCAGGGTTTTGTTAAGCTGGCTTAACTTCTGCCATGCCCAGAAAATGGTGCTCTTTGTGGAGCACTCTCAGAAATGGCCAGAGATTCGATGCATTTACTTGAAAATTTATTTCTATGCAGATCTCTGCTTTTGCAGGAGTTTGCTAAATGCTTCTATTTTAATTGGTTTGCAAGTCCGTTTTGTTCACTGTGTTCCATGCCTGAAATGGAACCCCATCTTTGCAGGTGTGGCAATAATACTAAAATCAAGGTGACTGAATCTGGTTAGGTACTTCACGTTTTTTGAAATGGAATTTCCCTTTGTAAGAGCAGTACTTAGATGTCTTAAGTGCAAATGGTTTATTTTCTTACCTTGCCTTGAGGATTCATCATTAGTGGACAAGGGTACCTAACTTACATTTTCCTACACTTTGGAAATGTATTTCAGCAATGACTGGAAAAAATATAACATGAGAAAAGCTATACAAGATTATTCCTAAGGATCTGTTAAGGGGCTAAAAATGAGGATTAGGGCTCAATGAACTAACTGGGAAATAAGAGGTATTAATATCTGATAGATACTCTTCTCCACAGTAAATTTAAAGAAATGTGCATTAAACAGTAAAAAAAAAGAGAATATTTTCCTGAAAATAGCATTTTAAAAAATGAAAACAGATTTAACTGGAGTGTTTTAAATGTTAGGTAGTTTTAACTAAGTCTTTCTACATGTTCTTCCTGATAGGATCAATACACAAACCCAATAATTCCCATTCCAGCCAGACTGCACTATGAGTGTGCAGAGAGATTGTAGCCACGTAATTCCCACTAACTTCAATGACGGTATTTGCTATGTAACATTATTAAGGGACCAAGCATTTAAACAGACATATTGGTTGATGTGTTGTATGCTATGAATAAAGTGAAAATTAAACTGAACCATGTTCATTTAAGAGCGATAATTTTAGGCTCTAACTGTTTGCTTACCCGTCTGATTTCCAGGTTGCAGCATACAAAAGGCTCTAATCCGTCCACAACTGCATGTGAAGAACTGGGGATAGCTGTTATCCTAGAACAGGTACTGTTCCCATAGTCTACTGAGGTTTTTAAAAACAGATATCCTAAAAGAATTTGTGTTTTTCAGAGGCATTGATTACTTTCCTGGATATGCAAAACCAGAATTCTGAAAGCAAGCCAAGAGTTTCACATTCTCAAATTTCTACTGAGGGGAGTGGGGGAGCAACTACTTTCTAAATTCTTTACTGCTCTCCACAATTAGTGTTCAGCTTTCAGAATCATTTTAGAGCACCAGGTATTTTTTTTTTTTTTGGTCAAAAGTTTTTTCACGATAATTTAGAAAATGTGTTTGGATAAGGAATCACAAAGGATCCTGTTACTTTTTGGTGGAAAAAAGAGTGCAAAAGTAAGTAAGCATTTGTAGGTAGTCTTAATTTTAGGGTTGTGAAGAAAAATTTAAAAATGGAGTTTGGCTGTAGTATTTTCCAAAATACTTTAACTCAAATTTTTACTAGTCTGCCACAATAAAATGTAAACAATGGAGACAAGTGCTAGTGATATCACTCAAGGAAGTTTTCTCATGTTCTTAGTCCATTTGGTGAAGACATGGCAGGGTAGATGATTAAGTATTCAGGTTTGCTAACATAGCAGATATTCTGGATCTTATAATAAGTTTGTGAAAATGACTCATATTTTTGACTGCAGTGAAGCTAGATCAGTGGCACAGATCCAGTCCTCTCTCCCTATATATATCTTACATTGCTTACTAGTTACATTAAAATTCCAGGGAGTGTTCTGAGAAATGGTAGTGGTGTTCTCAGTCCAGATGCATATTACTGTGTTGTAGATACTCATTTAGAACAATAACACAAAACTAAGAATGCTTCATGCTGCAACATGGGAGTAAATGCATACAGTTTTTTAAAATTTAGAATCAACATTTAAAACTTTATGTTCCTTTATTTTTATCACCCTGTTTGAAGTGGCTCCCTTTTTCTAATTTTTGTCAATGATAATTTTCATTAAGAGCTAGGAAGGTCAGACTTTTTTGTTTGACGTGATAACAATTTACACCTTTCTGCCACAGTAGTGAGAGAAAGAAGGATCTGTCCTGCAGTCTGTTCATGGTATAGTTACAAAAAAAAGAGAAAAGTATAAACACTGAATTCCTGAGCTTGCTGTGAGATGGAAGGTCATTAACAGGGCACTTGAGCAGATTGGTATTACAGTCAATTGAGACGCTGAAACATCCTAAATGGCCTAATGCAGCAACTAAGTGCTTCTTAAATTCCAGAACTTTTACTTGAGCAGAGCATTCATGTCTAAAGTGAATTTCCACTTCCTTTAGTAAATGCTGTTTTTATATAGTCATAGTTGAAGAGGCAACATAGTGTAAACACAGCAGTTTGATTCTATCTCCACAGCAGCACTAAACTAATTTGTCAAGTTATAAACACGAAATCTGAGTCCCTGCTAAAAATATATTTTCCACATTGAATTAATAGAAATGACAGGAGTTTGTGTGTTACTATATACATGCACTGTCAGTATAGTCCTGTCAGACTAATCAGGATGCAAATAGGAATGGTTTCATCCTTTGGGAAGTTTTACCATTATCCAACCAATTCAGCACTATAGAAAGGGCAAATTAGATTTCACCTAACTTTATGCAAATTTGCCAGGAAGGAGGAAAATACATGGTATTTTATTTTGTTTATAACTGCTCTAGTAATAAATTTTCTTTAGATCTAGCCATACTTTGTTTAAGAAAACATTAAGATTTTGTTCACAGTTCTGCCTGTGTCATTCAAAAGTTATGAGAACTTTCTTTGAGGGACAATAAAGAAAGCATCTCCCCATGTATGAATTCCTATATGAAAGATGATATCTTCATGATTCTTCATAGTAAATTAGAGGACCTCATGTCATTTTAATTGTGAAGACTACAGGTGGAATAAAAGGGTATCTAATCTAGGAAAAAAATCAACAAGCCTTTTTAGCTGTTTTTTTTGTGGACAGATCAGACCAAATGCAGCAGCTGCTGAGTGATAACAATAGCAAAGTCTGAAAGTTTCAGAATGCTAGCACTCTATTTGGCAATACTGGATGTACTTGCATGCTGGCATAGGAATCATATTTCCATCAATTAAAAATATGTTGTTTTAGAAGTTTAAACAGTCTGTGAACCAATATGAAAAAATACCCTAAGGTAGGCCTAGGGTGTCTAGCAAATTACATTTACTGAGTCTAACCGTAGCTATTTTTCTATTGCTAGCTCATTCTTTTAGCCAAGGTTATCATTTTTGTAATGGAGGACAAAAGAGAATACATGGCTATGCCCCAGATGCCCTAATTTACTTAATTTAAACACCTTTTGAGACAGGGCTTGCACTAAGATGCCAGGCTGTGATTTGAAGCTGCTGAGAGCAGCATTGCTTTTGCTGACTGTGATGGGCGGCTATCTCAGAGGAGGGATAGCTATCAAACATCTAGGAAAGAGCAGAAAAGCAGGTGTATCTTAGTGTCAGTTCTTTGCCTATTTGTGTGAGTCAGAGAGCTCATTCAATGTTTCATGAATTACCACTCATATGCCTAAGAGATTCCCATGTATTTTGTGCAACAATGCAGATCTTACCCAACGAGTGCAACTATGATCTCTTCCTTTCTTCCAAGCGAATCTTTCACAAGTTTTTCCTAATTTCAACGAGCAGGTTCTAAACTAGGTGGGCTTCCCTTTTGGGTGCCTACCATCCCAAAGTCTGTTGCTGTAACTGGGAGGATGGCCTAAAGAATTTGAAAGATGAAAGGCTCTCATGCTTTAAGGACGAAAGCACAAATCTAGTGATGCACTCAGGTGTGTTAAGGCCACTCACAGGCATACCTAGAGGTAGTGTTGTCAGTCAGACCCTGCTCAAATGTATTGCTATTATCTGAGGCCATATGTTGCACTAATTCTACGTACAAGCCAAGACTAGGGCAAAGTCAGCTGTTGTTAACAGATTTCCCTTTTTGCCTTTCTTTCCAATAGTGCTTCTTCACTTGGGAAAGGCAAAGGAAAGGAGCAAGGAGGAATATCTGTCTATACAGTAAATCAATGGAAAGAAAATAAAGAAGAATGTGTTGAAACAGTGAGATTTTTAGAAAGGGTTTCAAAGGAAGAATAAACAGAAATCTAAGTATACACAAAACCCTGTCTTACAACTTTTGAATACGTGAATCCCCTTCATATTCTGAAACAGAAAAATAAGTTCAATTGCACTGCTGCACATTTTAAACATGAAATCAATCCATTTAATAGAAGGGTCTTACTTTGATTTCTAAATTGTACTGTTCCTGGATAGGTAATTTTGACTACTTATCTGAATTATCTGAATTATCCAAATGTGAGCATATTTTCCAACTGGTAAGACCAAAATCAAATTTCATTTAACTTTTTCTTTTCTTTAATAGCTTGGCTTCTAAATATTCTTTCCAGGCTTTCAGTATTGCACTCTTACAGGTATGTTTGTGTACTACAAATTATGATCTCGGTTTCTCAGACTAACATACTAGCCATGATTTTACCTTTCCAAAGCAGTGTTTCTCTTTTCTGGGAAGCCAGAGAAAGCATGTGTTCGTATGCACAGTGTTTGTATGCATTTGATGTGCACTGAATTTATGGCACAAAAATGGATCAGTCATGTCTCCAGTGACTCTGCATCAGAGGTACATCAGAGGTACATCAGATACACCATGTCTTCAAAACAGAATAAAATGGTCCTTTGCTCTGCTTTTTGAACATCTTAAAATTTGACCAGAGCTGCTTGTACACATGGCAGGAAGTGTAATGCTGGAATTAGTAAAGCAAAATACAAAAAAGCAAGTGTGTGGTAAATGACATCTGAAAACCATATGTTCAGACTCAGACTCCGGGCTTGTTTGGTGGTTTTGTTTTGTTGTGTTTTGTTTTGCTGAGTTTTCTCGTGGTTTTTTAGGTTTTTGGGTTTTTGAGGGTTTTTTGGGTTTTTTTTCTGTCTTTTAGCTTCTTATATGGAATTGATTTAATAGATACCAATAAAATCCTACCTAAAGTGTTTGTGATTATGCCTGTGTAAGATTGGTGGCCACGCCTGAAAAAAGACATGATTTTTAAAATTCATGTATTTTTGGCTCTTCACTAAAAGCTGAGGGAGAAAAGACAGATATCCAGAGTAGGCAATGTTTTTTGTCACAACAGGAAATACTCTTTATTATATTTATTTTGCCTCTGAGAGTGAGAAGAAGTCTGTGGAGGAAGAGGAGTCTTCTGTAAAATACCTCTCAAATCACCAGCCAAGTCTGAGGACGGTACTGTAATTTGCTGTTTGCCAGCACTTTGCAGTTTGTACATCCTGAGTCCAAACTTATATTAAAGTTTGTCTCAAATCACATAGGTTTGCTGGTATATTACGGCACAGAACTAATTTCTCAGAGGATCTCATTTCAGCTATCATGTAACATTCTGCTAATCTATTGATCTTTTTAACTTTTAGGTCTGCATTTCTTCCTCTTCTGTGGTTTTGTTGTCACCTATTATAGCTGTAATAACACAGTTTACTGCTAATATTTTGTTATCTTCAGTAACAGATGATATGCCTCAAAGAAATATTATGTTCTTGCAGTAGTTTCTCTTATGTCTTTTACTTTATGTCTTTTACATTATGTCATCTCTTACATCTTTTACTATATGTGTTTTTTTAAACCAGTAGATACGCTACATGACTTTACTTTAAATTTGGCTTGGAGAAGCACTTCAGGTGTTTAAAAAATGCTCAATAAATAGATAAAAAATATAAATACTTAATAAAATCTTGAATATGACTGCATGTCAGTAGAAGTGTTCCCATTATCCTTAAAATATGGTTTCTGAACCACTAATAAGCTGTCATATGACAAGATAATAGATATAAAAAAAGCTGGTGGAAAAACTGGTGAATAAACATTCAAGATTAATTATAGGAAAACATTTAAAAAGATTATTAAATGTCTTAACTATGGGCTCTTACAGTTATTCTTAAAAGACAACTAATTTTTGGGTTTCTAGTTCTGCACAGGGGGAGGGAGTGGTGAAGGCAGACTTTAGTTCACCTGACAACAATAATGTTTTCAAACCCTAATAGGAAAATAAAAGAAAAAACTTCTCAAATTACATGAAATCCTATCCCTTGGATATCCTTTTATTAAACACGGTCAAAAAGTACAAAATACAAATAGCAGTCTGCTTTTTGGCCAGGTATGAGCATTTGAAAATGTTTACTTCTGAAGTCCATGTGTTACACTTACTACCAATTTTAAAAAAATAGAAGGGAAGAAATTTCCCAGTATTTTTAAAAAGCAATGTATTTTCTTCAAACCTAACTAGTTGATTTTCAGTAACTTGCTTGTTATTGCCTGTATGCAGCACAGATGACTCAAAAGGGTGCTTAATTTGTATCTGATGTACATTTTACTAGTGTCTTCCTATAAGGAGAGATGAGAAACAGCTGCGAAGGGTAGGAGGGCCTCTTCTGATGGAACCTAGAGACAGTATTATCAGGAATCAAGTGATTGTAAAATCTTTTAGGGGCACTCTGGTTTATTCTTTGAAGAAAACTTTGCTTTTGTTTTGCAGAGGGAAAAGAGATAAAAAATTTGAGGAATCTCCTGTGACTACATCAGTACTACAAAGTAAATGGACTTTTTTCTGCTGGATGGCAAACTTACGTTGAGAGCAGTCACAGCCAGCAAGAAAAGTCTTGAAATGGACTCTGATCTGATCTCATCTGATCTAATCTCATCTACATAAATGGACTCTGATCTGATCTAATCTCATCTACATCTCTACATAGTGAAACTAGACATTGTAAACAATTTTCATCGTGGTGCAAGTAATGTGTATTAGGTTGAAGTTGCAAAAAGTTTGCATGTTCATTTTTCTTCTCTAACTGACTTTCTAATCCTTAAAGCAAAGCAGAACAAATGTATGGCTGCCAGCTCACTGAATTAGGTTAACCAAGCCTGTTCAAGAAGTGTTTGGACAGCTCCCTGAGACACGGTGTGATTCTTGGGGCAGTTCTGTGCAGGGCCAGGAGTTGGACTTTTATGATCCTTGTGGGTCTCTTCCAGCTCAGGATATTCTATGATTTTAGTCTATGATTCAAGGAGTAGGATCTCCTCTTATACAGCCCACAGTGCAGATGCAGTGATTACACTTCTAGTTCCACAATACATCAAAACAGGACTATAACGTTACTTCTCACACGATATTACATAATGCAACCACTTTAAAAAGTACCTTAGTGGTTTCATGGAACCAAAAGATTTGTGAAAACACCAGTAAGACAAAATATATGAGCAATTGTTTAAAATTAAGCACCATTCAGACCACAATTTGTTTTAATTGGTCAAAATCAAAATTAACTATTCCTGATTAATTTTTGTATTATAAAATTTTACACTGATCTGAATGAAATACTACTAATATTCCTATTTAATAAAATCTAGGATGAAAAAATCTCTCGTGAGGGATTGTATAGTAGATCTCATTCATTTTCTGATACAATTACCAAAATTCAAGGTAAGTTACAGAATTTGAAAAAACAACAGAAAAATAACATCAGTAGATTTTTTTTTCAGGGGTGGGGAATTCATTGCCATAAAATTTATCTTTTTAGATCATAACAAAAAATAACAGAACTGAGAAAAAATTATTTCCTTGTGGATTAAAGCATTATTCATAACAATTTATGAGACACACAATTTGTATGAAAATTATGTGACTTTGAGACAGGAATGAACAATTTAAAACAAATCAGTTGTAATAAACAGCTTTTACAGAATCTCAGAATGGTGTAGGTTGGAAGGACCACTGCAAGACATCTAGTCCAACACAGCTCAAGCAGGGCCACCTAGAGTTGGTTGCCGAGGACAATGTGCCCATGGCCTTTGAATATCTCTAGGGAAGAAGAGTCCACAACTTCCTCGAGCAACCTCAGTCACCCCCAGAGTTAAAAAGTGTTCCCTGATCAGAGGGAATCTCCCTCAGCTTGCGCTCACGGCCTCTTGTTCTGTCACAGGGCACCACTGAAAAGAGCCTGGCTCTGTCTGCTTTGCACTTTTCAGCCAGATATTTATATACATTGATAAGATCCCAAAAAGAAATTAGATAAATTAAATAGGAAAAATAATATAGTAATTAAAAAGAGAAACACATATCAATTTCTTGCTGCATTGAAGATAAATTTATGGACTAATTTAATGTTTTTATTTTGTTCTGAAAACTTCCTAGAATATTCTACTGCTTCTAACACTCTTAAATATCCTTCTCCCATACTTATAAAACGTGGATTATAGTAACAAATCTAGCATCAGCAAAACAGGTTTTGTGCTATATTTCCCAACAGAGCATCAAGAAAAGACACTATGCAATTGATGAAGTAGAATGTTCATGTATCATAAAACCAGTTCGTCTGTAATCCTTCCTACCTTAGCACCCCTGGAATGACACTCAAGTCTTTATACTCAGGCTTTTGTACATTGGTGAGTACATAGCCTTTCTGAAATCAAGGGTGTCACTTCTGTATTAATTTAGCTCTTTTGTTGGACCTTTAAAAAGTGATTTTAATGGCTCTTTGAAGACTAAAAAAGAGTAAAACTGGTAAAAAATGTACATTTTGAAACATTTAAATGGGTCATACACTGAGCAAACTGTTCCTAAGTGAATTATGAATTTAGCAAATTTTCCTTTCTCCCAAACCCACGTAGATTCTGTCAGGAATATCCATGAATAGACTTTAAGTAGTTCATTATTTTTAATTTAATTTCAATACTTGCAAGGGTGTCATGTACATATATCATCAGACTGCTGCAAATTTGCAGGCTGCTTGGAATATAGAATCCTCTGCAATCTCTGAGAGATTAAGACATTTTTTTTTCTTCAAAACTAGTCTGACTTGGGCTCTGGAAAATCATCATTTTATGGGTCCATGTGGAGGGAAAGCTCATCTAAAAGTCAAAAGCCTTAGTTTGTCTACTTTGACTATTTAAAGCCTATCTTAAACATCTGTGGGATATCCTGATACACTCAAGACAGTCTAACTTAATGTCTTGGGCTTTTGCTGAAGAACGCTTTTCGATTAGGCTCTCTCCCTCTTTTTTGTTCCCCTCTAACCATATCTTTTATTCACTTCAAGGCCTGCGAAGAATTAATTGGGATTTTTTTTGCCACTGTGGCACAGATTGTAGCCAAAATCATTTTTTGGCTACATTTTTGATTTTGTGGCTCCCAGCTTTTACAAAACAGATATGAGATCCTAATCTTATCCCTTTATCCATTTGCAATTCTGATTAGAACTTATTTGTTTCATTCCTAGGGTATCATTCGTCCTGTTAGCACTCCTAAAAAAATGAATGAAAGAAGAATAAAGGTTAAAGAGCTTTCAGGATTGCTGCAAAAGGCAAGCTCTCACCCACATAAAACTATGCATCAGATTAATAAAGAACTTGCTGTCCTTTGGTATTTGTACTCAGACACAAAACCCTTCCTGAATGTTTACTAAGCAATTCCTCAGAGCAGCAAATGTCATTAATGTAAAACTGTGGCTCTAAACCTCAGAACTCGTCTAAGTCAGCTGGTGGTCAAAGTAAGGTGGTGAGATCGAAAAAGGGCCTACAGTTTTACAGTGATTCTCAAGAAAAAAATTCCCTTTAATGTTATTATTTCTCATAATGATTGTGTATTCTCAAAAAGTACAGCTTCTTGAAAGGTAATGTTCTCCCCTTTAGCACCTCTCTTTAAAAACAAAACAAAGAAATGATGGTGGGCAGGGGAAAATGCCAGCGAGGAGTTGTGAAATCTGTTTTGTGGTGAAGTACATTGTTGGATAAACCCCTGTGCTTGTGGTATTGTTATAGTGCCTATTATTTATTCTGTAGAAACTAGCAGCACTGTATTTACAAAATATATAGTTATGGACTTTAGAACATTTATTTACTTGGATGTCCATAATGGGTCTGAATAAACTGCTGTGTAAGCACGCATTCAAGCATTTTTAAAAAATGCATATTGTTTACTTCATTGACCATACACAAAACCATGATGGAAGCACTATTGTTTAGCCAATACAGTTTTGAGGCCATGCCAGACTAATAAGTGAATAGGCATTCATAAGTGTTTCTAAAACATATATCATTTACCTGGTATTACGAGTGTAGCTTTTCAGAAGTGCTGTAAAGTGTACATTACTAATGTATTTTCCCAATAGTGATTATAGTTAAACACTTGGGATTTTTTTTTATCTTTAAGAAAAAGTACCTCTGAAAGTGCCTTGAAAATTTTTAAAGCTTTACTGTGAATACAAAAATAGGAACTGCTGTATCCAATAAGATGAATGTTGTTGTTATTACTATTAAGAGCAACATTACAGTAGTGTTTAGAGGCTGCAGGTGATATTAGGGTCCACTCTGGTATGCACTGTGCAAATATGCAGTTGCAACACTTGCAGTTTCTGAGCTGGTCTTTACAAATGCCATTTAGTTAACCGAATTTTCTAGCATGAAAAGGTTTAGACTATCTATCTACTTATATTCACAACAGAAAAGATAATAGTTCTTAAACATTTTTAAGAATCTGTTTAACACATGCTCGCTTAATCTCTGATGTAGGTTTTCTTTATTAATTTTACAGTAATATATGTAAAGATGAGCATAATTCCTCCTCAAGAAATTAGTCTTACCCTGAAGAAGAAAAATAATTGCAGTATATTCATATTCTGACATACTAAAATAGCTTCATATTTACTGAAATTAATTAAGTGTTGATCAGATGGTGGCATTTTCTCATGTTTTCTTATCACTAGAGCCTTCAATCTAAATGTTTTTTTTTGCTCTGGCCCAATGTAAGCATACTGGAATATTGTTGTTTGGACTTACAAGTGTCTTCAATAAGTAGTTCTTAAGTAGTTCTTCAATAAGTGGCTCTAAGAATCCCACTGCAAATATTTTCTTTTTTCTCCAATCACAATTCTTCCTGTTGCACTTCAGCCTTTGCTTTTATTAGTCACATCAGAACATCTTTTTTCTTTAGCATTACACTTCAGAATATAAGAAAAAGTATCTATGCTCTTGCAGCAACACACCTAAACCATACAATTTATACCTTCCTTTCAAAATCTCCAACTGGCCATTTTGTTTGGAGAATACTTCGTAACATTCATCCAACATTCTCAAGTGAAAGTCTCTCACATTTACTATTGCTCTACTTCGATTCTTTAATTGCACTCTACAAATTTTACCCTTTTTTTTCTAAAGATAGACGCAAGTACACCGAACTCCAATACATTTCACTTTGTACGGGTGTGTGTGCAGCTTGTATCAGTAGTATCAGAGATATGCAGCCACGGGTTATACATTTTAAAGTGATACAGGTTTCTTTCATGCCATCACATTTTCTTTAGGAATATATGCTTTTCAGTGTTCGACCCTTAAGTTACAATCACAACAGCAAAAGAGCACAAAAATAATGTTAATGGATTCATAGCTTATTAAACAGAAAACTTACTTTTGCTTAGTCATGTTTGTTAAAGGTAGAGCTGTAGATGTAGGTAGGACTTTTCTATGAAGCTTCAATTTAGTATTTTCTGTTTCTCCAGGCTTTTGATTCTTGGTAGGGAGAGTCTTGAACTAATGTTCTGTATCCAAGCAGAGGTGATTATGCATAGCAGATGCCATTTGTTGCAAGTACTTTGCTGAGTATATAGACACTGCTCTTCTTTCGGACTAGTGCTCCTTCAGTGTTTAAGCCATCACACAGTCAGCTTTAAAGGTGTGATCACCTTCATGCCACCTCTAATGAGTGCTGCACACTTAAATTTTCCCTTCTGTCCATACAGCTTATCCTGGAGACTCGAGACCAGGACCTTTGAAAGCACCTACCTTCTGACTACTGCCTGCATTTCATATGACTTGTAATTTTTTTGTTTTCTAATACTTTAGCAGAGGAATGCACTGCTATAGTTTACAATTCATGGAAGACAGTAAAGTACATAAAGAAGGATGGCAAATATGGTACTGTTGTTGCTTAAAATTTGTGGATCTTTATTTGAATGTTTTGTTCATTAGTTATCCCCACAAATTGCTACACAAACCACTACACAAACCAAGCTTTGGAACAAACGGGCACACGTAAATCAATAACTCCTATTTCATCCTTAGTGTTACATGACTTCTCATTCATGCCAAATGGTTTGGTTATTTTGTGCAATTCCAGAATAAAATATCAAGAGAAATATCAGTTACCTCATATTAATTTACTCTGGATTTCTGCATCAGATTAGAAAATATTTAGTTTACAAATATAAAAACACATATAACTATCTTACACTGACAGTTTTTGTATAAGACAGTTGCTGATTTATGTCTTTACTTGTTCAATAATAAGAACTTCTAAAGGTGCAAAACTGAAACCATAAATCTGCTTGATTGGGCAAATATTTTTTTTCTTAAAGGTTGTTGGTCTAGAAGTAAATTTGTTAATTATCCTTGGGAATGGTGAACTTGCCTTATGGGAGGCTTGAGTGATGGCAGAGAGCTTATTGGGGGTGTCTTGAGAGCCACTTCCTTGACTTCTCCTGTCTCTCTCCAAAGACATCTTGGCAGTGATGAAATACTGGCAGTTTGTGATGATAGTCTTATGAAATGAAGTTATAGTACACACAGTATGGTTCCTCAGTGTTTTGTTGCTAAGTAGTGCTTGTGCATGTTTAATCCCTTCCTTGAAATTTCCAAAATAGAAAATAGACACCTGGAGGGAAGGAAAACTATTCATCTCCGACCTGAAATATGTTTTCTTACATTGCTAAATAAAGGACTACACAAATTCCCTTATTTACACACCCACATTATGCCAACGTACATGTTAACCTTTACAGTTGGCAGAAATTGGGAGACTGGCTGCCAGTTTCTGTTTTGTATAGATTGATGTAATCAAGCATGGCATTGCAGTATGAAATATGCAACAAATGATGTTAGAGTGTATCTCAAAAACCTGCAGTGAGCATGAAAGGAGCGTTTTAGAAAGAAAGCAAAGGGTTTATCCTGCACCTTGCTTTGTCTTATGTACTGGGGAGGAAGGTGAACGAGAAATTTTGTTTCTGTGGCACAAGTGTCTGCAAATGAGATCTGCAAATAACGAAAAAAGAGTATAGAGGAAGAATCCTTAGAAGGCGGAGAATGAGTTATTTTCACATCACATATGTAGATGTGTATTATACCGGCAGAACTAAAGCAGGGATGACATTCTGCCCCTGCTGGAACCAGTGGGACAAAATACCACTCAAATGTCTTTAATGGGATGCAGTCCTAAAGACAATTTTCCTCAAGACACTTTATATCCATTCTAGTATTCTTGCTGCCAGCAAAACAGCTTTACTCCACCGTGCAGATAACTTTTCAGATCTGTCCTTAACACAAGATATTTGAGACAGCCTCTGTTGCTAACCTGATGTAGTGGTGCTAAATTCCAGAGGAAAAGACTCAGCAATCAGTTTAACAGTGCTGGCATAAGCACTGTTTCCAGTGCAAAGTAGAAGGAAAGAGAATAGATAATCTTTGAGAGAATAAAGCTGTGGAAAATGTCTTAGAAAGATGGCTTTGCACTACTTAATTTCCTTTTGCCACTGGAAAGTATTTTTTCAGTATGGGAGAAGAGCTAAGACAAAAATTTGGAAGAGATGTGCATTTCTACCCAACCGAAAGGACAAAAGAAGCCAAGTTTGATAGTTTGGGGAAGAAAACAAAAAGATTCTTTTTACACTGAAGTAATGGCTGTGTGAGAAGCTTCAGAGACTATCAGCTCTGATAGTCTAAAGTTGTACCATCCAAAATGTTTTATCAGGAGCCAGATTTTCAAATCTGAGATATTTAGGGAAGTGAGGAAGTTGAGATTTAAGAGCATTTGTATTTAAAGATGGTCTCATTTGAAAAATTAGTCTACTTTTTCTTTCTCGTATTTTACTGTTTTCTAACAGTGCAAGAGGAACTTCAAGAATGTGTTTCAGACAGTGCAGTTGTGTTTCCAGACAATGTTCTTCCTTGTATGATAATTTATAAGGCTGTAAAAGTGAACTTTAAATTTAAAGGTCAGTTTTCCTCTCACTGTGGTTCAAAATGGCCATTGTGTAAATAGCAAGACTTAAATTTGAGTTGGCTGTTATTTCCTGTTCAGCTTGTGGCACCATTGCTCTCAGAGGTTTAGGTTTTTAATTTTTTGGCATTTCTAAAATAGTCATGTTCTGTGACTAGTTCTTGTTTCAGGAAAAGACTGATGTCGTTCTCCCTCTAAGCTGTTTAGTGCAGCATGAGTCTGGAAGAGCAAGTAGAAGACAACAAGCTTTTGCAATCCGTTTTAGAGAGTAGTTGAAATATATTCCGTGAAATTGGCAGCTATGTGCCGGCCCCTTCCATCTGCAGGCACTGGTACAGTTGGCAGTTTCCACCCTGAAAAATCAATCATGCCCCTTCCAGATTAAAGACCTAAATAATGTTCATGCATTTTAAGAGCATTTTTTAATTTCCTGATATTTATAACAACACTTGGGGAAACTTGACACCGAAATCTGTTTCCCAACTGCATTTGTTTTTCCCTCATGTGTGCACACTGATTCGTTATTGCAAGATTGCTCATCAGTGCTGGGCTTTTTTTGTTTTGGGGTTTTGCTTAGTTTTAAGACAGAGCATTAAAGCACTCATTGTGAAAACAAATGTGTATATATATATATTTATATATCAGATTAGTTTTAAGAAGCACTGAATCAGTGCTAACGATTTCTTTCAGCTTTCCAATACCATGTTTTCAAAAGTGCCTTAAAATGCTAACTCTAGCTCTTCTTTTGTTACACACAGTGAGTGAAAAATGAAACTGAAGAAGGAGATTTTGTGCTGACCTTAGACCAGACATCTGCCAGAGGAGTCACCTAGTACAAGCTACAACCCCATGCTCATAGTTGAAAGCGCTTTGGAAAGAAAACTGGTAAATTGGTTCTGGGCCACTGGATGATTTTCCTCATTGTTATGATCTCTTAGGTATCATTTGCATCAGCAGTATCGTGCAGGATGTTGGGATCTGGTCAGCCTCTTCAAGAGAGGAAAAACCTATATACCTGAATGGTGCTTGACCTATATAACAACTTCAACTAATGGAGAAATTTTAAGATTTAGATCTTCATTGGAAGTTCTTCTTGATGCATTTATATTCAGCAAACATGAAAGAAATATTTGAGCTAATAGCCTGATTTATGCAATTTCCACAGGAATTAATTTGAAATATCAGTTGCAAGATTACGTACTCACCTGCTATCTTACTGCTTGAGAATAATGTTTATATTCCTTTTGGTCAGATTCTTTCCTCTCTGGAGAGAACATGTGGTGACTTCCAGACTGACTATCAATTAAACTGGAATTAAAGAGCATTTCTTGCATTTATAATTGGCCTTCTTGTGTTGATTTTTGCATATTTTCACCCCAAGTTTAATCCTTAGGCTACTTTTGGTACTTGGCAGCAGTGCCTTATCACCTATGCACTGCATATTTAGTCCCATTCCATGTGGAATAAATTCTCATGTTTCCTTCAATGCCAAGTTCTGTTAAGTGATGGTGCATTTGGTTGCTCAAAATAAGCAACTTCTTCCTAGTCGAATGTGGGGTTCAGGTAAGAAGTAAGTAGAAGTGAATCCGGATGATCTTATATCTGTGTAGCCAACTGTTAGCTCAATTTAAAGAAAATAGTTTAATTTCCTTTATGAGTATTACTTTTATCTCTCTGAAACAGTATTACATGTTGAGGAGATCAGGATCAGATTCCTATTTACCTATGCATTTTGAACAGTCCTGGGACTGTTGTAAACTGTAAAAATGCTTCTGAAGCCCTAATTACTCAGGAATATCGCAGGAGTTAATTTGCCTACTCTAAAATAGGTGTATGCAAATACAGGGAGGATTATATATGCTCCAGATGCACCACACCAACTGTGCATGCACTAGGTTATGTACTCGCCAAACTGAATAATTTTCCTGTAAAGTTGAGAACTCTTCTACAACATGATTCATGCCTTTTGGAAGCCCAAGGGTTGGCAGCTCATGTTTGGACCTGTTTGGTGAGCCGTAATTCTGAAAAATAATTCCGAGTACAATTCTTAGAGGGTTTGAATCGTGTATTCATAAAACCTGCACATGTGATAGCTCTATTACATTGTTTAAGAAGCAGTAGATGATGTGCTCCAAGATTGGCTAGGTGAGATAATATTGTCAGGTCATTAAACTGTACAAAGGAACCTTGTTTTCAAGTACACCTAGGTAAAACTTGGATAATGCCATAGGTGAAAGCACAGGCCACTTTAGTCTGGATTTTGTGTGATTTTTCAGTTAATTTTTAGATTGTTATGCCTTATTTGCTGTTCTACGGTTTGAGTGCATGTCTTACATGGTTGAAAGGTGTCTACTTTGATCAAGAGAACACCATCTGGAAAATCAAACAACAAAGAATAGCAGAAAATAGCGAAGGATAATTGACAGTAGTTGAAAATCAGCTTTTCCTTGCTCCCTATTTGTTTACACTTTCACCATTATGACTGCAGAGTACTTCCTGGCCCTCTGTGTACAGACTTCTTAACAAATATCTTCCATAAACTCAAATTCCACTGAACTTGGTAGACTGAGAAAAGGTGAGATTGTGTTCCACTTCTCACAGTGTCAAAAGTAGGTGGCATTAGAGGCATGAGCTTCTAAATAAGGTAAATTATTTCTAATTGACACGAGTTGAGTTATAAAATACGGCTTAGAGTCTTAAGTGAGAAGAGACCCAAGCCTTTTTCTACCAATTCTCATCTCCCTGGAGGGCAACATAATTTCTACTGGAGTAACAGTAAAATTGATTCCTCAGGACAAGCATCATGAGCTAAACATTTACATTTTGGGTCTAATCATAAATACAGAAAAAATCACAATGTTAGTGAAATCAAATAGAAGTGCTGCACAAATTGCCTTTGTTTTTCTTTTCTTTGGTAACTATACTTAGGAGTATATGCCAGGCTTAATCCATCTTTAGGATCATAAATGGTGGCATCTGGTCAGACCGAAAGTTTTCTGGACCGAAAAAGCTGTCTTCAATTTGGTAAAGGACCATGTTGTTTTTTAATTTTTATGGTCCTTAGCAAGGTTTTGTTTCACCCATTTGTCCAGTCATTATCTCTCTGTATGCACATTCATAGGAAATGTTTTAATTATTTTCTTACCTTCTTTTAAGAACGGTTTTGCATGTTTCATTCTTTTTGAACTTAAAGGTTCCCCTTCTATTTATATGTGCCTCAAAGACTGCCTTGCAGTGTTGCTGATAAAGATCTTTTTGAGCTTTTAAAAAGCATCCATATAATATTCCCAGTTACATGACCTGTCTGGGTTTTTTTCTATTTGTTCTCGGGCCTTTTACTCCTCAAGAAAAGCACGTTGTCACTTATGGATGAAAAAAATAAGCAGTATTTCTTTTTCCTTTTAATTATTTAAATTATTTTAAGTTTTAAGATCTTTTTGGACTCCATTTAAAGCTCCCTAATAGGCTGGAAGTTTCTACCTAGTACTTATTCCTTAGGCTTTAACACAAGACAATGAAATACAGGAAGCAAATAGGGCAGGGGTGAGAGAGAATTGGGGCACCAATTTGTAAATGGTCTTATTTCTGACAGAAATGTTGACAGGTCTTTTGCCAGCCTTGAGAGCCAGTTGTGGTGGCTCCAGTTGTCTTGCTGTACACTTATGTGTCTGTCAGTCACTAAGATGATACATTTCTTTATCATCTGTGTGATTATAAACCATTATTTTGTGAGAGGCCCTATGCTTTTCCTAGTGTCTGGGCTGCTCTTTATAAAAGTTCTTCTGTCAAGGAATCCTTCAGACTTGTACAATAATGTATCAAGGTGGTAAACTCTGACAGCTTCAAAAGCTAGGTTTCATTTCATAAGGGCTTTTAAGCTGTCTTGGATATGTACCTGGCAGACATTTCAGTCACTGTCTCTCTACTGTTTTCCTCTTGTTTCTTTCTCACATGCCATGAAAATATTTTCCTTTAAGTATTTACATAGTAACAGTCCTCCATGTGATTTTTTTTGTTAGAAACAGCATTTTAATGGGTAATTGAGAAGGAACACTTCCTTTCTCATTAGACACTGAATAATTTGATCTCTGGCTAATGTATTTGAAAAATAATGTTTCAGTGTGTCATGATAATAATAAAGTATATTTTTTCTTCCACAGGGTTACAGTTGTTTACACATTTTACTATCTCTTGAGTAGTATGATATAAAGTCTTTTTATTGCAGTTTTGTTAGAGAAGAGTTGAGCACACGAAGGAACTGTCAATCAGCATTTAGTCATACAGTATCTATTTCTGTCCCAGTTCCTCTTAACACAGAGGGCTATTATAGTCTACATTACGGCACAGGTACTTTGGATACAGATATCCTTGAGGGGCAGGATTTATTATGAAAGAGGAGAATCAACATAACATGAGACATAGTTTAAATAGCTAAATTTATTTACAAATTCTGAAAGTTAAGCAGAAGTTGCTTCTATATATCGAATTTTTCTGTCTACCAAGGCTTTTCTTCTGTTATATACCTGAATTTCCAAGCAAGGCACTTCAAATGAGACTATCAATAATTTTTTAAATTGAGAGTATTTAGGGAAATTTTGACGCTATGCTCTTCATCTCAAAGGCTGAGTCTTCGCCTGGCTGAGGCTTCGACTTTCAGCTTAGTTTACATAGTCCAGCTGGCACAAAGCACTTTAATATTTGTGATGTGATGTGTACTTTGTGTACTCCAATGATACCCACAACGACTGGGAGCCTATTCCTGAGACAACTTCTCCCCTACTATCCTTGTAATTACAAATATTAAATTAAGCACCCAATGCATCCCTCTGAAAAAAAAAAAAATAATGGAATAAAAATTGAACTTATATCTCTACTGTTTTAGTTGTGTCTTAGCCAGAAAAAAGAGGAATTAAATGTCTAAAAACTGACTCTATGAGTGTATATATATATATTCATAATATATTAGTAGTCTCATATACACATAACTTCCTATATGTGGAGGTTTGTATTGGTTTGTATTGGTTAAACAGAGTGGAAGCATTCTCTCAGTGTGAGTTCAGTACCTGACTTTTGGACTCTCAACAAAATACAAAAAAACAGAACAACAACAACAACAATATTATCAGAAGCTGTGAATTTGCCTACAAGTACTGAGTCTGAGGAAGTGGCAAAAAAAAAAAAAAGTGCATGGAGATATTCACCACTAACTTCCTCAAAAATATATCAGTTTGAAGAAAATTACTTCGAATTTTAAGTGTGTATAAATGCTATCTTCTGTGTAAGTAATGTACGATCTTAATCTGTTGCTTAATCTATTAAAAATGGAAATACTTTGGCAGAAGTAGGTAAGTTTATTATCAACTACAAAATCAAGCACCATGCATTCTGCTATGTATATGTACTATTAGTTACGTTGCATCACAGCAGTCAGAAAGGGAACATTTTTCAGATTCTCTTTTGGAAGGTAAAGATACACATCCAATGAAAAAGGCAAAATATTACTCATAGGAGAGGAGGTTTAGCCAAGAAGGAATAGCCCTTGTAAAATCTGTCCCTGACTTACTGCAGATTTACAGCCACCATTTTGCAAAACACTGGTTTTTCCTTCTGTTTTCTATGCATCACTGTATAGTTCTACTTACTAAATATTCTCTTTAGGACTGTAAATGCAACTGTAATACAAAATTTGTAGCAGTAATAATGATGCGCACCAACTTTTAAAAATTATTTAGACTTGCTATGTTAGTAGTAATGTGCATATAGAATATTGTGAAGTCAAATATAATTTTTTTTCCTTTTAAATCCATCTCTTGACTGCCTCCCAGACTGTCCAGAAGCAGAGCGCCATGAAAGACCTCAGTCACGTACTTGGATTAACTATTCTAAAAAGCAATCTATGTCGCCCGGAAATTTTAATTTCCCCTGCTTAAGAAGACTGTATGGGGAGACTGCTTTTTATTACACAGGACTTTCCAAGCACTCCTCTGCCAAGCTACTGGTAGCAAAGATCCCTTCTCCCAAGATTTGAGGCAAGGGCAGTTCATGTGCCACAGAGCTGCTGAGTTGTTCAGATTATTAGTTTTACTCTAGCTGTGTCATCCATTTGCTTCTCTGGTCAAGGTGGGACTGACACAAGTATTTCTTTTCACAAAGGCCTGTATTTTGCTGCCATTACTGTAGAGACCCACAGCTACCACCAAGCATTTGTTCAGGCCATATAGTGAGGACTTGATTGCCTTGTGGTTTGCTAGGGTTTAATTAGTGGCTTCTGATCTTTGTGGTGCTCTTTAGGCTCTTCTCCAACAAGCAGACTGTTTTGAAAGTTACACCTTTCTCCTTGTTGCAGCAGAACATCATCCATTGCAGTGTGTCGAAGAATGGAGAGAGGGACAAAACCTTGTTCTCATCTTGCAATGTGTACTGGTGAAACAGCTGTACAATCTCCAATGGCTTTTGCTGTGTGGAACAGAGGGAAGTTCTCCTCCTCTTCTCTTAAATATCTCCCCCTCTTGTCTTTAATACCTAAGGCAATGGATGAATGTGTTTATTATGCATAGTGAAACTAATGATCAGATACTGGGAAACATAACAAGTGCTACTAAAACACTATAGAATAGGACTCATATGGCCCCTTGAGAGCTGTTTCAGAATTGTGACATGACCTTCCTTTCTCCACAGAGTATTATGTAGAGTATATGTTTTATTATTTAATATTATTAGTATTATTATTAGTGTTGGTTTTTAGAGTTATATATATTTCTACATATCTAAAACTCTAAAAAATAATCTCAGGATGCACTATTCAAAATAATCTATAAAATTTAGAGTGAAATTGAAAATGTTAAAGGTATAAATCTCATTAAAGGCCTTGCTCACTTCTGTTTATTTTACAAAGAGAAATTGCAGTGTATTCATGTCAGCAAATTCTCAGTTACCATAGCAGCTTATGAAAAAAGAATAGGAGACAGTAATACTATTTTTCTGCAGTATATACTGAAAATAGCAGAAAAGTTTTTTGAGAGTTGTGTTTTCTACTAAATGGCTCTTAGAACAGACCAATGATTCAATCAGAACATAACTTGTAATAACGGTGAGTTGCTGGTGTGAGTATTCCCACTCAAAAAATATATTACCCTTCAGCTTTCTGTACTCATTTCACAGATGACAAAATACTCCTCAGGATAAAAAGGGTTTGTAGAATAAAATTTGAAGCGTTTAAACTTTTATTTGTGGCAGTACGAGCTCTATCATTCTTAAAGTATATTTCAATGTTTAAGTCAGAGGAAAATCAGTTATGGATATTTTTATTTTTGACAGAAAGTAAAGGAATAGCACACAAACAACAGCTAGTACATCAGCTGGAGTCAATTTTCAAAAGAGATTGGCTTTGAGTTGGAAATATAGGCTTTCATCAAATTCTGTCATTGCTTACAACATTTCTATCAGCCACACTTTCTCTCTTCCAGGGAGGGAACATACCACAAAACCAATGAAACTTCAACACTTCTTCAAACTGAGAAATGCTTATTTCTCAGGTCATTGTAATCCTTTAGTCAGCTCAGAGACAACCTTAGTGTTTAAATGGGATGAGTTTGAAGAAATGGCCTGGCTTTCAGTGTAAGTTGCAGATACGTATGCAAGTAATTTCAGAAGTCTTGGGTTTCTAAAGTTGACCAGGAAGGTAGCCATTGTTTCCATAAATGTTTGTGATATCTGACTGTCATTTATTTGGCATTTGTTATTGCTAGTTGTGCCAGTGACCCCAAAGATGGCAGAAATCAACTTCATCCTGGATTTTCATTGGTTTGGAAATGTCTGGACAGGATCATGACACTTCTAAGTTTACACTTTTTTCCTCTATGATTACATTTAACTTTTAACTGTATTGATACTGAAAAATTGCACTTGTTTTACAGATGTGGCTCTATATCCAAAATTAAAATTCTCCTGTCATTTTCACAATTCCTCTAACAATGCCGCAAGCCTAGAGAAACTAGCACAGAGCCCTTAATTACTCCTGTCTCACACTTCTTTTTGATAACTGGGAAACATTTGCTGTCCTGCCTGTCACTGAAGCCTGTAACCACATTCAATTTGATTCTCCCTTAAACAACATTAATATTTTATGTGACAATATCAGTTGATGCAGTCCTTGATTCTAATCTCTTTCGTTAGCCTAACTTTTTGAACATGTATGTTTTTTTGTCTGTGTTTTCACTACATTTGAAAAACCTTCTTTCCTCCTTTGTAGTTTCATTGCCCATGCCCCATTTATTTGTTATACTGCATAGAAAAATATTAAAAATACTTCTGATGAGCAGTACTGTATAGTTACTACACCGCTAAGCCATCTATCTATCTACAGCCACTTTATTTTTCATTTGCATGAAACCCTTGGATATTGTCAGTTCCACGTGGCAGCAGAGCAGCCACTAGTTAAGTTGCAATGATTGACTGCTGCATGGAAGATCTACTGCAGGTTAATGCTGCTGCCTTGGAGTTTGCATTCATGCCTTCGGGTGACTCCTGCTTTAGTTCCTGAATCTTTCCTCAGCAGGTTTTCTTCTTTCAGTTATGCCCAGCTGATGCATTTGTCAGTCTGGAGTGTTGCACTTGTTTGGACTGGCCTTTGTTCTTAAATCTTGGGACTCAGAATTGCCTAACAACCATGCATCATCTTATCAAGGATTTTGGGGCGAGTGTGTGTTTTTCCTACTAGAGGAGGGTATTCAACAAGGACTCGACTCCTATATGTTATTGTAACTTACAAAATTTATTTTAATGCCCCCTCAGTAGAACAACTTCTTGTAAGTTATTACTGGTCTTCTGATTGTTCCTCCTGAACAGAAAGGTCCACTTACACATTTCATTTATAAAAAAACAACATAGTACCTGTACCCTATAGTGAGGCCATGCACTAACAAGTAAGAGGTTGCCAGGTATGAACCTATTCCTTTCTCTCTTCTGCTGTTCCCCAGTTTAGACTAAGCTTAGGAATACAGCTGGGAGACATTTACATGTCATTTTCACATGCATGTCATGTAAGTGAAATAACCGTGAAAGGTTAGTGAAGGCCTACTTAAACAACTGAGAACATTGTTACGAACTGGTTCTTCGAGCTGCCTCTTGTGAGTGGGGAGAAGGGGGTTTGCAAAATAAAATAATAAAATGGTTTCCCCGCCACCTTTGATCAGTGTGCTGTTCAGCGCATTACTTAGAAACGGTGTCAAATTTACTGCTGCTGCGGATTTCACCTTTAAGGATATTTTCTTCACTGTTGAAAAAAAGAAGGGATTTGATAATGTGGCTGCATATTGAATGACTAAAAATGTCTTACTGTTTGTCTAAACAGCGAAAATGCAGTAGATGATTGAAAATGAAGCTCTTCTCATTGACTTGCTGCATATTTGATTGACTTGCTGGACAACTGTTTGATAGAAGAGCATATAATATATCATCACTCTTACAAGTGGGTCTGAAATTCTGCAAGAATGACAGGTGCTGGCAAAATGGCTTTACTAATCAGACCTGCACAATAAGAGCAACTAAAATGCACTATGTTTTCCAGTTTCAATAGAACAGACTTCTTCCTGAACGAATGTTTGTGGGAATTAATTCACGTCTGGAACTTTTGTGAGAGACAGAGACCTTGCTGCAATCTCTGAAAAAGCAGCAAGCCAACAAGAAGTGAATGTAAGGTCTGTACGGGACGTAACGATACTCAGTGAAAGCAATATTTACGTAGTTTATGGAAATGTGGTCTTAAATAAGCTACGATCAAGAATAGTATGACTCTACGAACCAGATTGCCAGAAGGCAAAACTCAGAGGCAATTGGGATCCATAGAACTACATCTCTTATTTCCTTATTTTGGATGTTTTGCTCTTTCTTCCTCATTTGACTGCTTTCTCACGCCTACAAACCAAAATAGAAAGCCCGCATGATTTTAAAAAAGGAATTTCCCTCAATCCTTGATTTTTTTTATTTTTTTTTTTTTAAGAAATGGCCTACTGTTTTTATTTTTCTGGGAAAAAAAAAAAGATGCCCATGGGAACAAATATTTGAAAATAATCTAGATTTTAGCTGTCCATCTTCTCTTCTGATCATAATTTTAAAAGGAAGAAAACAGGAACAAGATCCTGCAGAGATCCTTTGCAACTGCAAAAGAATTTTTTTACTTTTCAAAAGAGGAAATTTGATTTTTTCATAATTATATTAGAAAAATTATTCATGTTTTAATTTTAAGATGCGAAGTTTGTCATCCACTCTTTAGGAAGCCCTTTTGCTTTGACTAGATATGACCAGGATGCTTAGATAAACTATGTATTTGTTGTGAAGAGCTAAATGCTAAAGACTGTAACATACTCCTTAAGTCAGCACATTCCTCCTTGAAAGCCTAGGCTCAGAACTTCTACAATTTAAAAATGTAAATGTTTGTGTTCTATCCTAACTCCTTATTAAGTAAGGTCTGTGCACTGACTTCAGTTTTCTCATGCTTGCCAGTATCAGTATTCTCTTCCCCGTTTCTTTCTGGTCTAAAACACACATTAGGCATTTAGGCACAGAACAGTGCTGCTGTAAGTCTTGCCTGGTTGCCATAATAACAAGCAATTGCAGTCCTTCACTTTCAAAGTTTACCTTTTCTCAGGAACAATGGCACTGACAGAAGGAAGATGTTATACTGTAAAAAAAACCAAACCATGAACCAATTGTGAAATATTTTTAGAAAATTCTTTTAGTCACAGGTACCTGAGAGGAGAGTGTAATATTCTGACTTCATTTTGTTTTCAACTGATTACAGAAGGACACAGCTTTCCCCTGCAGGAACTGACCTTGTGCCAGTGACATCAATGGAAACATCGCCATTGACATTATTGGGAATTGGATCAGATGCACAGTTTGCACCAGTCATGTGATAGCTGTAGGTAATGATATTTTTCTTATCACATTTAATACTTTCAAGAGTAAAGTACATGCTAAGATTTCAGTTGCTTCTTGAAGTGGATGTGGTGAGCCAGTATTGAAATATGATGATCAATAATTTTGTTCCTTTGAGAAAGTCTAGTCAGTGATTTTTTTGAACTTAATTGGACTAGAAGAAAGCAATCTAGCAGAGCTGATAGCAATCAATGCAGTTAAAAATGAAACTGCATAAAAATGGCTGAATACATTTATGTAAATAGCTGTTTTTTCACAGTCCCAATCTTCAAATGGTATGATGCTAGACTTAATAGCTACATACTTTGACAAAACAGTTCAAGCAACAAACCAAGAAATGCCCTTTTTGATATTTGAGCTTTGAACAAATCATTGAAATGGCTTCTGAGCTAAGGCAAAACCCATTTCTGGCATCAAGTTTCAGAACAACATCTGGAATCCAATTCAACACGAACTGCCTAATGTCTGCAGGTATTGAGAAAAAGTTATGCCAGAATCTAGTACTGGAACCCAAGTGCTCTCACCTAAATTTGAAGAATATTTCAGCCAGATGTAGTGATATTATTAATTTATGTTTTGTTAAGTATCTTGACTGTTTTTTCAGCCAAGTGCTTTTATTTCCAATACCCAGGTACTATATTCTTTCAGTTTTACGTCACCACATGCACATTCCCCCTTTTGCCTCTGGATCATTACATTGCAATGCTCACTTTTCCACAAGACTATACCGGTACGTAAATATGAAATCTTCTGTGTTACTAGCCGAAAAATGCATTCAAATTCAAATTGTTTTCTGTCCTATTTTTTACATTGTTACATTTGCATTGATAAGACAAACTGAATGAGTAATCCAATTGCCCATGATACTTGGCCACTTGTTTGAGTTGTACACTAGAAAATTCTACAGAAATATTTTTTTCAGGTGGGTGCAACTATAGTTTATTGCTTTCCAAGAAAGATAGGTAAATAAAAAATAAAGCTATTCACTAAGTTATGCTGACCTAACTTTTTGAAGAAATAATTTCTATCACTTTACAAACATAAAAGAAAAGTAAACATTTTGAAAGGTTAATTTCTCCTTTCATCTTAAAATCTCTTACCACTGCACTGGGAAGGTTCTGTACTTTGGACAATAGTGACAATGCATTATTTGATGGGGGGGGGGGGAAGTTAAAAACATTTAGACTTTCAAAAATTTTCTTTTCTTGTTGTCATTTTGTTATCTATCATTGTCCACTTGAAAATAATAAATTTTGTGAGAAGGGGAAGACACACATTTCAGTCCTTGCCTGACAAAACTTCAGTAGACTACTGTTCTTCTTCAAGTATCAGAAAAGCTTTTATATGAAAAATATATTTAATTTTTACTGTCCAACAAGTATTTTTTAGTACTTTTTAGCCACTCTTCTGCTTTTGGTGCTGACAGATGCAGGTATGCTCAGGTATTTGTGCTCATTTTATGAATGGTTTCACAGTGGCAAAGAGGAGCTACACTAATAGCATTTCTGTTGGGAAGACTGAGAACAGCGTAGAGAACACACAGATTAAACTCCACTCTTAAAAGTGAATGAACAAGTTCTCCCCACTGGAAGGTGAAAAATAAGTGAGTTTTGATATTATTTTCATGAGTGATATATATCTTACTATTTTTCTGTAGTAAATGTATAGTAATTCATTACTTACTAGTCTGTACACTTCTGTACACTTGTAAATACTTCTACATTTTAGATGAAGACATTGTAACTCTATTTAAATGAAATTTTGCGTTACTTAGACTATACTACTTTTGCCAAATGCACTGTTGAGCATTTACAAGCATGCTATGAAGTGTATCATAACAAAATTATACTTCTCAAAGAAACGAATAAAGTACATTCTAAGATACATTACTTTGTTTTTAATTGTATTTGTTCACTACTGCACTGCATAAAATAATAAAATACAGAAATACGTGATGGAACTTCCAGCCACTGTGAATTACTGCATTTTTGCAGTACACATTTTATAAGATTTTTTTATTATTGTTGTTTTTTGAAACTTAGCCATTAAAGGCTTTGGTAATAACAGGAAAAATGCATTAATGTCTAAGTTTCCTTTAGAATACAATTTAACTTCTTTTCTGGGCATGGAAAAAGAGCCACATTCTTTATTTTGTCATATCTTATAATTCTTATTAATTTGAGAGTTTGATCTTGATCAGTTTAAGATTATGGATGTCTAATGTCTCAAAACAGTGCAATAATGAATATATGTTGTCATAAGTAATGAAAGAAGAGTTCGAAAGATACCAATAGGGTTTATTAGAAGGCAAAATCTAGTCTGCAAGACCATTCTTTTATGATCTTAATTTTATTGTAATGAACACCTGTGATTATGAAATAAAATGCTAGAAACTATTCAGCAGAAAGCCTGAGTGAAATTCTCTCTAATTCCAACAAGCTGTTTTTCTGGTTTTAAATGTGACTCCTATGAGCATGAATGAATTTCTTAGAAAATTAGGAGCAAATATGCTAAAAAAATGTAGCAAGCTCATGAATATTCTTGTTCAAGGAATACGGTTGGTTTTGTTGTTTTTTTTTACTGGAAAGAAGATGACTGGTTACTTGCACAAGTATGATTAAAGAATGTTTCCCAGGTTTTGAAAGTCTCTCTGCCACTTGATAGTGACTACTCCATCAGAACAGTGTGTAGATGGAATATAACTAATTCATTAAAAAATTAAAATTGAAAATTTAAGCTAGTGATTGAAATTCATAGAATTAAACTATCACCAATGAAAAATTATTTAATTGCAACTACACAGTCCCGGTATAAAAAACTGGAAGTATCCTGAATGGGACACTAACCAAGGGAAAATAATGCCTTCTCTGGAAGTCCAGCTTCAGAGCTCTTAACCAGAGCCCATGGTCCTTTTGGCCCATGGTCCTTTCTCTTCCTAAATAGAATTTTTGTTTAAAAACTCTGAATTTTCATGTTAGGAACTCAGTGAAGCCCATTTGCCATGTGCATGCAAAAGTTCCCTTGTACAGGGCAGAACATAAAATAGGTAGTTTAGTATCTATGAAATGGCACATTGCTCTGTGCAATGTAAACAACAGATGATTGTAAGAAGATAATTGTGATCCATAGTGATGCTGTTCTTACTAGCCAGAGACAAGCATATTCATTAACCTTGAAAAAGCACTGCTAAATGACATCTTGAATTTGTCTGCCAATATGGTCTACAATTATCAAATCAATTGGCTTTACAGAAAATCAGTTCCTATTCTTCTACATGGCCCTTTTCTGTTGGCACTACCTGTGCAATTTTGGTCTTGCCAAATCCTTCTTTGATAGGGGAGCTCCCTACATTTTATAAAGCCAGTATTTTCAGAAACATGGCTTGAAAACAAGGATCTCAAAATAAAGAAAATACTATTACAAAATAAAAACTTAGTTCAAAATTCAGATGCACAATTCCTAGCATCAGTTGCTATTTTTCATAGTTAATTCCTGTATATGAAGAATGAAAACTTCATTCCTGACCTGGAAAATAATGAGGTTGAACAGAAAGGATTTTCCCCTCCTAGACAGGCCAATTACAGTTGTTTCTTAGAATGATAATTTTATACTTTCATGACAGGATGTACAGGTCCACAGCTAATTAAACCTGTAACTATACACATGCATGTATTTATTACAAATTAAATTCTGCACATATTTTACATATAAACTAATTAATCAATAGACAATGAAAGTTAATACTATTCACTGTTTCATAGCAATGGATAGCATTGCTGATGTTCATGGAAATTAGTTATAATATCAGCTAGCCATTACTGAAGTTACATGCTGCTATAAACATCCATCCATGAATGAACTCTTAAATGGTTGTAATATATTTACTTACTCACTCTTGTTTGTTTAAAATCCTATTTGATGTACAATATTGAGAAGACAATCAAGAAACATATCCTTGTTATTTTAGTCATTGCCATTGGAGAAAGTTCAGCTGGGACAACAGAATTATTTTATTTTGTTCCGTAAATGCCAATCTCAGATCAATGATTTTATTTGAGTACATTTTTTGAGCATGATTTTTTCTTCCTGATTAATCTTTGAATATCTTTTTAAAAGGCATTTAACACACATATTGAAATTTTTTAACTTCCCTTGACTGCGATCAGAAACCTGACTGCCCTCCATGGTGCTCAGTCAGCATTTTCAGATTCAGCACTTTCTGTCATTGATTGATAGAAGACACTTCTTTCCCAGTTACTGAGTCAGACACATCAGGGAGAGACAGACAGGCTGCAGAAGAAAATTTAACCAAGTAGAAGTAATTTGTAACAGATTTTAGTATTGAAATCTACTTACAAAGAATATAAAACTTTAAAATACTGTGTACTTGATAGCAGGTATTCAGCACATAAATTTAAATGAGAGTACACCTTTTTAAGAACGGTCACACAGCCTACAAAACAAAACATTAAATCATGGGGACTGGATTTATTGTTACTATATTAAAAAGTACCCTTGGTTTTGCCATATTGTAACTAAGGATGCCAACAGTGAATTCTGTACACAGTACACATTCTTTTTTTTTTGCATGGCTTTTAATAAATGAGTTAATGAACTTCATCCAGGTTTTAGCAGAAACACGTTTCATTAACCCAGTGCAACAACACAAAAATTTAGGTGAGAACCTGTGATAGAACTCCCTTCTCATTCTAAAGGATACATTTCATTGAAAAGGTGAGTTCATGGTTTGCACCTAACTCCTGGGGGAAATTGAGAGGGAAAGAAAAGAGCCAGTGATGACTGCAGCTAAATTCCTAGTGCCAAGCTACTACAGTTCTGCAAACACCACCCCTTAACAGGTCATTGGAAAATCGTTTTCCTGAGGGAAACCCTAAATTAAATTACATTCTAAAACTCAAAAACGTTTGCATTTATCCACAATATTGGCAAGAAAAAAATATTATACTTTTCTCAAACATATGCTTGGAAAAAGAAAGTTCTCAGTCCTGTCTAATACGTACTATTAAATTGTATCGCGTTCTGACTTCTCAGGCCAAAATATTTTCTTAGGTGTAAGAACAGTGGGTCACATTTTTACAGTCAGTGACAAACCTTCCCATGACTCCTAGCATCAAGGACAGCATTGACAGAGATCAAGAGTTAAAAACAATTTATTTTTCTGTGAGAATGTGGGAAATACTCAGGTTTTTTCTATTTTAGTTATTTAGCTACTTTTGTTGTTCCATTTTGTCCCTATCCAAGATCAACATGGAATTCAGCACTATTCTAATTTTATTGATATTTCTACTGTAATACCTTGAGACTACAAGACAAGCAGTGAGTTTTTTGCAAAAAAAATAAGGACTTGGTTAATGCTTAATTCTCTGTAGATACAGGCTTGTTGGCTGTGTGTAGATTGACAATTGGCTTTAGGATATTACTTTCACTTTTCAAATAGCTCTCAGCAGATACATGCATGTAGATCTGCCAAAGAATCTATATTTGTCTGGTTTTATGTTGGCAATATGATTCCCAATTATTTTTAAAATGTCCATTACAGCATGTTTGCAAAAGACTTTGAAATATGTTATCTATCTTCAAGGCGGTGTCTCCATAGACATGTTCAAGTTAATATTTTGGAAACTGCATAGAGAAAAAAGAAATTAACCCTCCGTGTTGTTTTAAAAATCCATATAGGACTCCTACTAAGAAGAGAGTTGACGCTTGAAGTAAACCAGCAAAGAAGAGTTTGGTATAGTTTTACATGATAGACAAAAGTAGCTTAGGCTAAATTACCAGATTCTTTGTCTTTCAAATACACACAGCCTGCCAGATTCAGCACGATTGCAGAGATTTGTCATCACTGAGAACTTTTCAGGAACAGGATTTAAAATTACAGAGGGTCAGATTCTATTGATTCTATCTGAATTATTCTTGTTGCTTTCCTGAGTCTATGTGAAATGCTTACTATCCAGGTACATTAATTTAAAAGTTCCTAGAACCTGTTCTTACTAACGTTTTCATAATCATTCTATACTGGTAGATTATTTAGATGCAGTGAAGTCCGTTCATCAACAAGTAGAGTCTTGTCACTTAGCCAACTCTGCTGCACAGGTCCTTTGGGCAGCATGGTAGATTTCAGATGCAAAGTTGTTAAGAAAAAAAAAAAAGCAAAATAGAAAAACCCTCACGGTAATACAAATTCATTTCTTATAAACACATTTGCATTAAAATGCACAATAAACTCAAACCACAATAGGCGTAAAATGCAACAAAATACTCAACAACAAAATCAATAAAAACAAACAAGCTAAGCAACAAAATGAGTAAACAGCAATTACAGCATTTAACAAGCGAGGATAGATAGTCTGAGTTCCTAAGCTTTATATTAGGCAAGGATAATTTGAGCTTTTGTATGCCTTCATCCTCCTGCCCCTTCCAATTTTGTGGCTGAATTGTACATGACATTAAAATTTACCTTGTGAGATAGCACTCACCTTGTGGATTTTTAAAAATACAATTGTGGATAACCTTATCTTAGTTTTTTGAGGTTTTATCTTTCCAAGTAAATGGACCAAAATCATGCCCATCTACTTCATACAGATGATTTCAGACGATGATTGCTCCAACTTCCACTCAATATCTTCTTCAAATCAACTCATTAATTGTACTGTACCTCCACCTCTGTATCAAATGTAACACACCATTTTTCAATCTTTATTGTTTGAAACACAGTAAAGTGTTGTAAGGGGAGGTATTTTCCAAATGTACGGAATCAGGATATCGTCCATTTAGATTAAATCTGACAGTGTAAGCCTGGTCTTTCCGAGGTGCCTTAGCACTGAAAACAGTCTCAGCAATGTTACTTGCTGGTCTTGTGTCACAGCATCCTGTCCCAACACTTCATAAAGGTATATGGTCCTGCCAGTTTCTTGACACTGTCTGCTAACAGAGCAGAAGAAAAAGCATAGAGCAGAGTGCAAAAGTCATGGAGATAAATATCCCACCTATGTGCTTCACGTGACATAACAAGTTTCGCATACTACTTTATCTTCATGTTGTGCCATTAAATGACTTTGACATACATAAAGTAAAGCTTGTATGAGTAATTTAGGTTTATTATTTTTCACCTCTAGTGCCTAATTATACAAACTTGGTTAGGCAGACTGGATGGGAAAATCTAGTTTTATCTTTCAGCTGATAAAAAAAAATGATAAACTGATAAAAAAGTGCAGTGGTTGGTACCAGGAATTGCAGTGGATACTGAATGTAGTTTTCCATTCCTGTATTTAAAAGTTTTGTTCAAAATTCAACTAAATTTATTCCTTTTACATCTACCTATTAACATGTTCTGCTGGTATTGCATTAAAATAATCGTGTCTTATAACCTTATGGAAATATTCATATTGCATCACTTTACCTACAAGGTCTCAAGAAATTACCCATAAAAGGCCATTATGTGTGATCTATAAGTGGCTTGACTATTGATCCCATTGACATGAAAGTAAAACTTACCTAAAGGCACATTGATAAATGTGATCAGTGACCCTGGTTTCCTATGATAATATATTGTGAATGTTTCTTGGAGAGAAAACATAAACTGACATGACATATTTGCTTAGATACCTTTATAATACCTTTGCACTTTATCTTGCACTTTTATTTTCAGTGAGAAATGCTTTCTGTTATTTTCATGGTACCTTGTTACAATAGTAGTCAATAGTTTTCCATTCCTGTATTTTTTCCATTTTTGTATTAGTTGTTTTTCTTCCTCAAATAGGGACAATGAAGATATATAAATTGCTACATTTCTTTGATTTCTCACTACTCTTCCAGTTTATCACGATCTCTTTGAATTGTAAATTTGACCTTCAGAATTGTTCCAACTCTCCTCAGCTTGCTATTAGAAATGAACATTGTGTTCTCTTTCTCTGTCAAGTTTGGTAAACGACTGAATAAAAACAGCATGACAATCAGTAGGAATATGGGGTTGTGTATTAACTACATAAATAGGTTATTTGGCATGTATCTGGTATTGCATATCAAGGATGTTTCTGATTTCATATTGCTTTATATGACAGAACCATAGACTGGTTTGGATTGGAACTTAAATACCTTAAAACTTCCAGATGCCTGCCATGGGCAGAGACATCTTCCACTAGACCAGGTTGCTCAGAGCCCCGTCCAACCTGACCTTGACTCCATCACTTCCAGGCATGAGGCATTCTCAGCTTCTCTGGGAAACCTACCTTTCTCAGCTTAAAGCCATTCCCCCTTGTCCTATCACTTATCCTAAGCCCTTGTAAATAGTCCCTCTCCAGCTTTAAGCACTGGATAGCTGCTGTAAGGTCTATCTGGTCCCTTCCCTAAGATCCAGCCCTGTGATCATCTTTGGGAACCTCGTCTCGACTTTTTTGCATCAGGTCCATGTCCTTTTTATGCTGGGAGCCACAGAACTACATGCAAATATCCAAGATGCACTATTATATCAGTATCAAGATGTATTTATGACTGCAAATACTGTGGCAGCGGAACAACATTAAAATATTTTCAGAAGTTCTGTGGGAACTTATAAATTAACTAGGTATTATGTCTTTGATTTACGCAGGTTTTTAAATGTTTGAAAAACAAAATAATGCTACAGTTAGCCTTAAGTTCTTTTTAAAAGCCTTTTTATTGATACTTATATGCTTTTTTAGGTAGTGAGCTGACAAAAAAAGAAGAGAAGTTTGTGTCTTGTCACAAATTTGATATGGTTTAGATAAAAATTGTCATTTTAAGAATTAAGAATGCTTTTATTCTCTGTGTGTTTCAAACAACTTTACTTCTAGAACTGCAGATTTGTATTTAAAATTATTTTTGTGGAATTGACATTGTAGTTTAGGTAGTTTTTGTGCATAATTTTCTTGTCATGTAGAGGATATTCATGCTCAGTAGCAACTAGGATGATGAACATATAAAACAAAGTAAGATCTACACAAAAAATCTGTAGAATGTATTAACACTGATGCTGAGTTTAAGAGTTTGGGTCTAAACTTTCCCCAAGCAGATGTGTTTTGAAGAAGAACTTAAAAATAACGTCTCTATTGGAAAAAAAGAGGATTTACTAAGGGTTCTCATAAATTTTTAATACCATAAACAGTGATGAGAAAACAAGTCTTTTTAAAAGGAAAACAAGTAATTTTAAAAGGTCATATTTCCTGTCAAAATAGACTTTCTCAGTCTTAAAATTGTCTGGTAAGAAAAGACTGACGAGATATAAGTCATGTGGAGCATTTACCCGTCATTTTTTCTCGCTGAATTACATGGGCAGGCTCAGTAAATAGCAACTCTTTCCTGATATATAATACAGTTCAACCAGTTACTACTTGAAACTTGCTTTTTCTTAGGGAAACTTCTAGGTTTTCTTCTTGTTAGGTCAGAAGACAGTAGGTGATATTGATAAAGAGATTAAAGGACATGCCCTCTGGATTGCTAAAAGGCTCTTTTTTCATCATTGTTTTAGTCAGACTCCAGCAATATTTAGTGAATCCAACATGAACCCATGCTTAAGCAGGTAAAACAGTAAGGTGCAATGTAAGAAAGTTCACTTAAAATAAGTCTAACCCATATGTTATTTGCAAGATGCCTGCAAAAATATGGGTTCAGAAACATTTTAGCAGAAGTTAAAAAAACCATAGTCCTTTGGCTAGAGAGAACTTATGCAAACTTGAGCTAAAGGATAGTTTTATTATCAAAGTTGTCAGGTTGTCATAATCACATCCATTGTTCAAAAATCTAAACAGAACAAACAAAAAATCCCTCAAAAATCTTTTGACTTTTGTCACTGTAGTGTGTCCAAAATAAATGCTTTATTTTAGTGTGTTTTGTCAAACGGGAATTGCAAATATTATAGATGGATAATTAATTCAATAATGAATGTTCAATAGTTAATATTCATTATTGAATTGATTCCAAGTTATAAAGACCAGGTTTGTAGTAATACAGTTAGTAATTAGATTATGATTAATAATTTCAACCTTGTAACATTTAAAATATAAGTAGGCAAATCATCACTAACCAACCTGCATTCTAGTTATGATTCTAGCCTTCATTAGATTCAGTAATAATTCTTGCCTGGCCATAAGCCTCTGCAAACTTGACCTGAGATTTCAGATGAATTTTTTCAAGTTTATGCCTATTTTAATATTTCATTTTAAGAATAAATTATCCCTGCATTGGATAAAATTGTAATTATCCATAATCTTTTGAAGTTAATCTAAAATCCTTAAAATAGAACTACTTTAGGTCTAATTTAAAGTAAAGATTGGATTAATAATCTGCATTTCAAGGAAAAAAACCTGAAGCACAGCACTGTGTCTAGCTCTTATTTCAGTATATGTATTTTTGGAGTGATTAATTGAGCATATATTCTTGGAAGATATGATATTTTATATGCAGTATCGTATTTTAAACATTTCATGTAAGGCACAAGTATGAAAGCTTAAAACCACTGTGGAGCTTCCCCTTGCCATCATAAGCTTGCTGTCACATACCAGGGCAATCTTTTCAATTCAAATGGAACTTTTTTCACAGAAACATATAATCAGAGAATGACTGGCATTAGGAGGGACTTCTGAAGATAATCTAGTCCAAAAAAGCCAGGTTCAGCTACAGCAGTTTGCACAGGATCATGTCTAGGCTGGTTTTGAATATCTCCAGAGGGGATTGCACAACCTCACTGGACAGTCTGTTCAAGTGTTCTGCCAGCTGCAAAGTAAAGAAATTTTTCCTCATATTCCAATTCGTATATTTCAGTTTGTGCTTGCTGCCTCTTCTCTGTCATTGGGCACCACTGAAGAGTCTGGTCTGGTCTTCTTAATTTATTTGTATGCATTGATAAGTTATTCTTCTTCACACATTTCAAAGGTATTTAAAAATCTGGGGCATTTCTGAGCACCTATAAATTGTGAGAAGAAAACCCTAACCACAGAATTTTTCTGCTGATGTCTATTTTGTAACTTCTACCATTACAAAATCTCCATTTTTTGCCTTTCACTTGTCACACTTCTAAAAATCCATGGGTTTTTTTGTCATAAGAAGTTATATTCTGCTGTTATGACTAGAGTAAGGACACTCATTGCACCTTAGTTTCTAGCTACAAAAAACCCACTATAATTATCATCGTGAGCAGATCTCTCTGGTCCTCTAAGGGTTTTCCTATAATGTGGTTGAAGTACATTGCATTTAATGAATACCCTAGTCTTTCAGAGTGTTATCTAAGAAGGATTTAATGCAAGTTGTAGGCTTGCATTTGGTTATTCAAACAGCTTTTTTTGTTGTACTGGCATACTGCATGGAAGAGTAGAATGAGACTCCTACAAAAATGCAATTATTCTGTTGCACTGCTTATGCTGGTTATCACAGTCAAAACCTGGTAAATAAGTTCAGCGTATCTGAAATTTTATAACATTATTTAAAATCTCTGTTCTCTTCAGCATGTCTAAGCTTTGGAAACTCGGTGCAATCATTTTATTTCATGGAATTGTAGATATTATTGTGGAAATATACAGCACAGGTCATTCTGTGTGCTGTATTCTTAAGTGTACATCCTAGAAAGATCATCTAAATTATCATCCGTGCTTGCTCTAAATATTATATTTCTATAAAGGAAAAAAGTTCCCCATGTAGTATTGCCTAAGGACACTGCTGTCATTAAGAGTTATGTTTATCAAATGAAAATATTTTTTAAACTGTAGAAGTTGTACAACAGATTAAAAGGAAAAAAAAAAGAAAAAAAGGAGAACAAATGTACCTAGGTCCAAAGCTGTGATTCTGAGTTTTCTTTCGAGAGTGCCTAACTTGTGTCTTAATTAATTAGTCTTATTTTAAGTTCATTTGTTCTCCCCCTGCTTATAAATACTCCTCTGAAGACTTTGTGTAGCATTTTTCTAAATTCTTGATAAATGCTTGTGGGAAAAGATAACATAGCATTTGTCTGATAACATAAGTCTTCTTTTCAGTACAAAAAAATCAAGATGTTTAAATTAAAATAACACAAGTTACAAAAGCCCATATGCTTGTTTTTGTTTTATACTTTCTATATTTCTTATTGTTAAGCATTCATTGACAAAGAACAGCTCTGGTCTCTGATGATATATTGGTACCTCGAAATCTTGTGGTCAACAAAGAATAGATAAAGTCAAGCAATTATAATGTCACTTTCAAGGTCTATATTTTTTGTGAAGTTCTGAATAATTTTCTATAGATGTGGTTCTTGGTGTGGAGAATAGAGTGCCAACTAGAAAAATTGATACCACTCTTTGAACTGCTGTGGGTAAGTTAGCAGTAGGCATCTGTCTAGTCTCCTGCTCTGCTTATCTATTCCAAGCCTGCTTAGATTTACAGAGGGAAGATCATATCAGATGGAACTATAATAACTGCTGGGCACTACCTCCAATGATCAGTATAGTTGTCATCACTATGAAATAAATAAATGGTGAGGTACATAATAGTGAACTTCTGGCCTGAAAAATTGCAGATCCAATTTGATCTGATGGTTGGAGTTAAGTATGAGACTACTCAAATAAAATTATTAAAGCATTCTAAAAAGAATTTGCAAAAATTCCCCTGAGAAATTGAGTGGCTGTGGAAGAATTCTTAATGGAAAAATGTTTTAGTGCCTGAGAAATTCAAGCTACTTTTCTCTAGAATAGAGCTACTTTTGTTGAAAAAATGATCTATCAACTTCCTTATCTGAACTTTCTCTTTAAATAATTGCCTTTGGAATTTTACTTAATTTTTTTTTTGGCCTTTAATTATGGAGAAAAGTTGGTAATACTTGAAAGAGAATATTTAGGTGTGAAAAAGACCCCAAACCTGAAAATACACTTACTCATGCAATATCATGGATATGATGGATAATTGTTCATGCACACAGAGCTGGTTTGACTTGCATGCACAAAGGCACTGGAAATAGATAGGTGGGTGTTCATATAAACTTCAAACACTTGCAGATACCTCTCCATTTCCAAAACAGCTAAGTTTCAGTTCAGTTATTATGACATCGAAGTGAAATATTGAATACTTTCTATTGACAAAATATTGGATTAATTTGGTGATACTGTCTTTGTACTGCAAGTATTCCCACAAAGAAGCAGATAAGAAATTTAATCATTTTTCTAGCAGAACAGCATTTTGTTTATCATGTATATTTTGTCTTTTTAAATGACCCGATTTTCTTTCTATTAAAGCAGTGAAAAGGATGCTTTTTTTTTCCTTTTGCAAGAAAATTTTTGCATCCTCAGGAAATGGTCTGTTAGTATTAAGAAATATGCACAACTGAGCATCAGTTCTATGAGTCAGTCTGCTTTCAAAATACTTTAATTCAAAAAATCAAATGCACTAGCTTGTGAATCTTTTTGAAAGAAACTATGAAAAAATTATACAGAGTTTAATTCTAGCATAGCCCTATCTTTTCCTGTGCTTCCTTTTATTATTAAAATAATGGTCTATTGAGGAATGTTGAAGGAATGCAGTTTAAATTTACTAATGCCTACCTCAAATTTGGGGAGAAGGGGAAGCCCATGAGGGTTTTTTGTGCTGTTATTGGGTTCTCTCAATGGTGCTATACTCAAGCCGTGATGCAATCACATGCAACAAAAAATAAAATTTAAAAGATAGATATATACCTGCGGCTGACCTTAGTTAAAATTTCTGGTTTTATTCTCAAAGTGAGTAGTGCATGAAATACCTTATTTTGTATGTATCTGTGGAAAAAGAATTGAGCAAGTTAGTTTCCTGCAATTCTTGTTAATTCTTTTTTGTAAGAGACCATGTTCTCACTGGGTGGTTTGCAAAGCCCATGGTGAGCAGGGTTCCTGATGTATGTCCAACCCTTCTAGATGCTATTGCAAAATGAATTATTTAACACTGAGATTTTTGTACATGTTGGTTGATAAGAAGAGTTTATAATCATAGTGCATGTAAGAGGAACAATTCCTAATCTTCCCTGATTCAACTTAAAAGTTTTAATTTTGCTTTAAGGTAGGGTCTTCATGTCGAAAAATGACAGGACAGTTAAAGAAAGCGTATGGGCCTGTTTCACTGAAATGTAATTAAACGTAAGTTGAAGCGAAATAGTAAACTTAGTGTTGAGAATAGAGATAAGATGTTGAGTTTAAGTGATACTATTTTATGCAATGTACAGTATTCTTTTGACTTCTATCTGGAACAGTCCTGACAGATCTTTCCAAACTAAGTTTTTGTCTCTTTTATTATTGCATCACTTCATGTCTCATTTTTATCGCTTATCTTTTCCTGGTTTTGCATTTCAGTTTCGCAGAGCTGAGGTTTTACATGCTATATTGTATTTATTAAAAATAATTAAGCATCAATTAATGACTTTTATATCATCATTATCTATTAGATGAGGTATTAATGTGCAATTCTGAAAGCACTTGAAGTGATTCGTTTGGCTGCCATGGAAAGGAATAATTTAAATAAAACTGAACAGAGAACAATACATTTTTTCTGAATATTTGTGTTACTGAGGAAGGAAGCAATGTCCTGTACACATCACTCAGTGGAAGACTTCCAGTACTGAAAAAAGATTTAACTGTATAGCAAAGATATTTCATGCAATGAAGGCAGAATGAGAGGTTTTCTTAAATCTGTCAGTATACTGATTTATTACACACACTCTGTAAAGAGCATAAGAATAGATCCTCAGCTAGAGTGATTTATCAAAGCTCATTGTCATGGGATATCAATCTTCAGAAGCAGCATAAGAATTCTGGTTTCAATTATTGTTTTCTGAAATTTTTATGCTAATCTCTGACAACTTTTATCTCACTTGTCTCAGATTTGAAGTGAGATCCAAGTCTTCAAATTGGACATTTATCCTTAGAAATGCACTTCCTATGAAAACGAAAAAGGTAAGATTCTGGATCATATGTCACAACCCAGCTTTCACTGTAAAGGTCAATCAGATCCTTGACGTGTGTACTGTGTCGCAGGATAAGCCAAGCTGCCTCCCTGAAAGCCTCTATCAGATGGAGCCTGCTGCATTCTAGTGTGTTAGACAACACATTGCCTTTGAGGAAACTCATTCTATGAATTACATATGCTTAAATACTTCAATATTATGGGAGCAAAACCCCCTGTGTTTCTGTCTAAAGAGTGAAGGAAATATCTGTCCTGAATGCTTTAGAATCCTTTCTGCCTAAGACAAATACCAGTGATCCCACTGAGGGTCCAATTTAGTAAGGTACCTCGACAATACTCAACTTATGCTGTTAGAAGCAGGTTCCATATCAGATGTACTACCCAGTCCAAAAATAGCTAAACTGCAGTGGTAAGGTCCTATATTTCCTGAACAGTAAAGAGTTTTGTCACTTCTCTTGGTGGTTTTCTTATGTTACAGTTTTGTGAGCCTTGATAATATCAATCTAGTCTTTGCATAATGACCTCTTATGAAAATACTCAGGCAGAAACCTGACTTATAAAGTGACTAAGCGATGGAAAGGAACACTGTTCATGACATACCCTTGTTTTCAGAAGCTCCATATTAATTTCTTGTAGGCAGCTTCCTGATCAGCATAGTTGATTTTTTTGAACTTTGGTTTAGTGCCATAAAACCTTCAGTGACCCTCAACATTTAATTCAAGATTTCAAGTAAATCAAGCTTTCTTAAACTATTTCCAATATAATAATTAGCAATTATTTTGTTGTGATTAGCTGGAGGTGAATGTACTCCCCTGACCTGCCAGGAGGTATGCTACAGGCATTTAAAAATACATTTCTATATATAAAAGTATGAAAATAGACTACTAAAAGTCATTATGTTATGAATTCATATAGTACCACTCACCTCTAGAGACACAAAAGATGCACCAAAATGCTTAAGCATACTTGTATCTTTTAAGTTTGTCACAACTATAATAAAGAATATAATTTAACTCTTCCGTAGTTTCACTTTAGAGTTTGCATAAACTCATAATTAAGCAAGTGCTTAAGCACTTTGCTGGATCTTGGCCTAAGAGCTTAATGATTATTTTACAGTATAATGACATGTCCAGTATGAAGGGAAACAAAACCTCTGTCTATAGGACTCATTTGCCATGAAAAAGTCTGTCGGTATGTTGCATGATAATCAGTTCAGTTCAATGTACAGTAAATTGGATCATTATTATTAATTTTCTCATCTCCCAAGCAATTCATGAACCATTTTTAGAATTTCAACAGTTCATGAATCAGACAAAAATGAATTAAATAAGAACCCAGCCCACAATGGGATGATGAGTCAGAGTTCTTTTCTGTATCAGTGTCGACCAAAGTAAATCTGAAATCTAATGAGGATTGGCACTGTGGCAGAAAAGGCCATAATGAACATGAAACAATATGTTGAATTTACATGTTAAGACTTTTTGTTGATTTTGGCAATTTCACTGAAGATTATGTGAAAAATCCATAAACATCTGGATGGGAAGAGTGGGGGGTACCACTTTATATTAAAATGATGGAGTTTATATTGGGATACAATACTATAAATGGAAGAGGAAAGTAGTTTCTTGCACAGCTGTTTCCAATTTTGCTAATCTATATTTCAGGCCAAATTCACGATGGAATTAAACCACAAATTTACATTGATATGTATGTGTCTGAATTAAAGATACAGGGGAAAAAACTTTTGAAGATCACTAAATCTCAGTAATACTTTGGAGGTATTTAGTCAGCTTTATTTTCAGAAGACAAAATTAGCACATACAGCTGCTATTTGTGGGCCTGTAGTTTTTGAAAGTAAAGGACTAAGTTTACAAAAGGACGTATGCACATTTTTAGGCCCTGAAACATGGGTGCAAAAACGGCTATTCGGAATACAAGCTTACATTTCAGTCTGAGATCAAAAAGTTTTGCTCTAAAGGTTCTGTGTAAACATTTCAACTTGACGATGCTGAGTATCTACAAATTTTAATACTAGTTTTTAACAACAGATTCATATATTATATATATAAAATGTGGATTCAGTAACAGCTTTATTCTAAACACATGAAAGTGTACGTCTCTGCATTTTTTTTGTAAAATACTAACCAATGAATAGCCCATTTTCAAGTTTTCTCAGTCTTTAGGAAACAAATCAAACTCATAGCCAAAACCAGTATGTTTTAGTAAAGAGATCAGAGGAAAAGAATCATGTTTGACAAAAGGTCATTATGAAGGTCCTAAAATTACTGCTGTTTGCGTACAATTAATAACTTCCTTGTTAAGATTTCCTATTTACTATGTATAATTAAGGGTAAAATGAAGATATTTTATAACAAAAAAATAAAATTCGGGTAAGGAGGACATCCTGTTGTACTACAGTAGACAGTATGACAAAGATTTCAGCGGTGGGATTGATTTTGCAGCACTGTCAAAGACAGTGTCAGAGACCGGCTGTTTCATGCTTTGAAGTGTCTCGGCACGGCGGTGCGTGTGTCAGCTGTGAGGGCAGGCCTCAAAGCCCCAAAGGCCAAGGATGAGGCAGCACCCGCCTCCGCCCCCAGACACCCCCAGGCTGAGCTGTCAGTCATTGCACAGGAGGGGCAAGCCAGCCTCTGATTGGCCACGTGACCGGAAGTCCCACCGCGGGGGTGGGCCCACACAGGGCCAGGGGGATAAAGGGGGGTGACCACGAGGTGACCAGCCCTTGGGGCCCTGTCTCTGCTGGGACTGCAGCTGGGAGCCCTGGAGTTGGCAGCTATATGTGTGTTTTTCTGTACCTTTTCTGTCTTTCTCTCTTCTTAATCCTCTTTTCATGGAACTTTTTGGATGACGTAACACCTTAACGTTTTAGACTTCTAGGTTGAATTGGCTAAGTTTATGCTAAGTTAATACTAAGTAAATGCTAAGTAATGCTCTAGTAAGTGTTTTGTATCGAATTCGATGTTCTATTTTATCCTTTACCAAAGTTCCTTGATTTTCTGTATTTTTGCCAGTAAATTTCTGTGTGAATTTCACCTCTTGAGAGTATCTAGTGTGGCTTTCTCCTTTGTGCTAATACAGAATAATGGAACCTTGAGTTCAACCCCTGGATTTAGGATCTGGGGTGTAACAGAGAGTAAAGACAGTATATCTTATTTAGACCAAATAGTAAATGTGAAAGTGTGGTGGTTTAACACCAGCCAGAGACTGAACTCCAAACAGCCCTTTCCCCCACTGTCTCCAGTAAAAGATGGTCAAAGCTGAAGGCAATGGCTTGAAATGACAATTTACTGAAAGCAAAGAGCAGTGGAATAAGAAACACCCAATGACAGCACCAATATTAGTAACAAAAGTAGACAAAAAGAGACGGTGCTTTACAAACAAAAGGTGTTCACCACCTTGACTTAGCGCCACAGGACAAAGGCAGGATGGTGGACGCTCCGTGTAGGTTGAGTCTGCGTGGCCCCTGGGACAAGACAAGATGGTGGCTATTCCTGTTCAGCACTCCATGGTCTCACCAGACAAAGACTAGATGGTGGGTCCTCCCTGCAGCTGGCTCTCCCTGTCACCGAGCCTGAGACTATGGAAAACAGACAAGCCCCTGCCAGCTAGATCAGATCATCTGTGTGACACTGCACCACCATGCTGGACTCTTATTCTGCACAGCTGCTTCCAGCACCGGTGCCTCCACTTTGGACAGCTCCACCCCTCTCCACCCAGCTCTCCTTGGCTCCTTTTGGTGTGGCCACGCTCGGCTCGGCTGGGATTGGGCTCGCCTCTGCCACTCTGTTCCCTTCAGGTACTTCCTGCATGGGAAGGGGATGGGCAGTGGTAGCAGATGACAGCATCCACAGGGCTGGTCCCCACAACCTTCCTGACGGAGAGAGGGAGACAAAATCATCCACTTCCAGGAGTGCAGTCACACTGTCTTCCTTCCAACACCACACCCCCCAGAGATGAAGTGCATGGTATAGAATAGCAACTTGTCTGTGTCCGCACATTGCTACGCTCTCCCCCCTCTCTGCAACCAGAACATAAAGAATAAGTGTATTTTCTGACATTTAAAAAATCTTCTTACTTAAACATATTTAAGTGTGACCATCAATTTTGAATGCTCAAGGTTTTCAGGTTAAGTATCTATTTGCTTCTTTTACTTCTATAACTGATGATAGCAATAAACTCTTTTGTAATGTTCACTCTTTACAATCTGAAGTTGAATCTATATTTTCATGATTTTAGCTTGTTTTTTTCTGTCGTTACACACTTGAAACTGTTGACCACTCCAAGAATTGGACATTTCTTGGTGCAAGAAATAAAACTATCATTTTAAATTATAAAGGGAATTTGGAGGGAAGTTACCACGAATTTAGTGCAGCTAATAACTTTTGAATATTGTGTACAGCTATTTACTGCTCAAAAAAAGGAAGAAATTGTTACTATAGAAACTACTAAATCACATGATTTACATGCTATTTGGAAGAGATAGTCTTTCTTAACAGAGATACTAACAGATACATTATTGGAATTGTGGAGTTTAAAGGTTTGTACCTCTAACACCAGAATGTCAACAACAGATTACCATGGATTACCATGGATTTCAAGTAAAGGCCATTGCTTAATTGAAGGAAATAATGTCAAACTATTTCTGAAGCTGCGGGCCATCATATATTTTTCTCTAAACCTCTTAGATCATTTCCATTTAGAAACACTGTGTTCTAATTGATTATAGAGTAGGCCCTAAGTTTATTTCAAAACTGAAATGAAGAATAGCTGCTCTTCTGTTCCTAATGAGTTCTGATAGCTTTATGAACTCAAAATTTAAAGGATGATTTAAAAAAAAGCTGGGAAACAAATTTAGTAAAATAATAATTTTCTAAATGCAAGAGATTTATAAAGGACTAAACTGTTAAAGAGCTAATACCAAAATTAAGAAGCAAGAAGAGAATTTTTTAAAAGTTTATGTATGTAGAGAAGCTTGAAATTTTCTTAAGGCCAAAGTAGTATTCCTCAGAAACTGGGAGTCTGACCCAAAAGGAACAGTATCTGCATGAGTGATAATGCTGAAATACTTCAGGGGTAATAAGGAAACCTGTCTGAAGATTTACAGTCTCATTAGAATTCTAGTCATTTTAAAATCGTTTCACATCTTGTGTCTGAGCCTAGTCTTAACTGCCAGCTGTCACTCATATTGCCAGGTCAGTATTTTTCCTACTGTCATGGCCAGTCATCTTTCTCTGACCATTCCTGAAAATACTAATGTCATTAAATAGTTGGAATAACGCTAGTCATTAACAAAACATAGCTTCTTGAAATAATTGACTGCCATTTTAGGACAATTCCAGTGAATGAAAAGGACACCTTAACATACTTCATCTACTCAGTGAAGAATGACAAGACCAAACCATATCTAAAGATGGACAATGGGATTCATTAGGTGGAAAATGTTGGGACTGAGACTCAGGTTCCAGATCAAAAGACTGAGGTTTTGTTGATATGCAGAAGCTTTCTTTGTAACTTTTTCCCCTGAGGGAGAGTGTCTCTGTTTTCTTTTTCATTACCTTGCTGATTTGTTTGGAAACCATCTCTTATGAAACAAATTCCCTCAGCAAAAGTATTTTAAATAAATATCACTGATATTGTTCCTCAGGTGTGCGTGTCTGTAACTTTAGTGAGTTGGACTCAGTGATCCTGATGGGTCCCTTCCAACCCAACATATTTATTCTATGGTTCTGTGACTCCCAGCTGTCTGTATGCAGCTTCAGGCTTTAAATTATTTTATCCTTGCAGAAGGGACACACAGGAAGAAGGCCCATCACTGTTACCTTTGCCACCATTTTTTCTTAAGTTACAGTGAAGCCAATATTCCTGCCTCCTTTTTCCAGACTTTATTAAGCCTTTCTAGTAGCATGCTTCTGCACTGCATTTACTTCTTAAGCTCTAATTTTCTATTCAGCTTTGTCTGATGGATGATATGGAAATGCAGAAGAACATGGCCAGAAGAGGGTGCTGATTAATCAGCGGGTTAAACATCGAACAATGTCATAGCTGAACATGTATTATGCACACAGCTTCAATACTTGCTATTATATGTTTACATACCTTCATCCTCCAAGTAAATCCCAAAAAGTTATTTTTTGGGATACGTAGTTGAAGAGTTCAGCCTTTACTAGATCTCTTGCAGGAACAAAATGACATTTTCCCTCACTCAACTTCTACATTATAGTATCAGAAAAAGTGTGTGAAACTATTGTGTGAATTGTAATGATAACAATACCTCAACAAACTGGGACAAAAACATATTCAAATTTTTATGACATCCTTCTGTGTACTCTCTCCTTTAGATGGTGAGGTTTACAAAAATATCTTTTAAAATCTGCCTGTTGTTATTCTGCAAGTTAACAAATCTGTGTAACTATTATATTCTAGAATGTGTTTTAAATATTTGTTAGCCAATTACAGCAGAGTCTTTCATTCAAATTCAAGGAAGTTAGTAGGTCTGTAAATATACATATGTTTTCTGTAATTTTTTTGGTATATGGATGCCTTAAACCTCACAGTGTGTGCATACATTGGGGTAGGTGTCATGAAAAACAAAATGCTGGTTTTTAAAAGCATCCTCTATTATGGGCATGTTATTTTTGTTTCAAGTCAACTAGATGATCCCAGTTTCTAGGCTTTTTTGACAGGCAGCTGACACCTCCTCTAAACATTTGAACTATAGATGTGATATATTCAAAAGCTAAATATGTCTGGATGGTCCTCAGATCTCAACTGGGAAATTCAGGATCCCAGATCTGGATGTAAATTTCAGGATGCATCCTAACTCAGTTTTGGGCAGGATGTTCATATATTCCATCCCTTCTTTGTCTTTTATAGAATTCAGGTGAACAAGCAGTTAGATGTTGACTCTTGTACCAGAATTTAAATATAGCCTAAGTGAACTCTTACAAACTATAGACAAGAGGGCTGTGCAGCTCCTTGCTACATTTACCACTTGTGTGTAGCTGCAAGACAAGAAAAAAATGAAAAATGCATGAAAAAGAGCTGTTTTGCATTGCTCAGCACCAGGGTAATCAAGTACCTACATCTTAACCAGCAATAGAATATACACCGTGCTCATGTAAAAAAATTTGGGCTAAACAGTTCATGGAATTGAGACACAATGTCCATGCTTTTGTTCATGTGTGCACCTCTGAAATTCTGTGTACTGGTTGTTGTATTGCTAGTTTGGAGGCTGTCTCGTTTCCATTAAATAAATGGGCACATTTGGTCAGAGCAGTGGGTAAACATGAACTACCTTTTTGACTTTCTGAGGAGGCAGTTCCACCTTTCATTCTGCTTACCTTTTTGAAAAGGCATTAGAGTCCCAATAAAGATTTCAGGTTGGGACTTTGTTGACAAATTTGTTAGTGGACCTGGTGCTCACCAGTGCAGATGAGCTCGTTAAAGGAGTTAAGATTGTGGCAGCCTGGGATGACGTGACCATGCCCTGGATGAATTTGTGGTCTGAAGATGTATGGCGTGGTGAGGAGCAAAGTCAATACTCTGAAATTTGTGAAAGCAAAATTCCAGCTGTTTAAGGAGTTGGTGAACGAGATCACCTGTGTAGCTGTCCTTATGAGCAGACGGGCTGAGCAGAGATGGCAGCTCTTTAAGGCCACTTTTCTTAGAGTACAGGAGCTCTCCATCCTGGTGTGCAGGAAAGCAAGCAGGGCAGGCTGGACATCAGTGTGGCTGAGCAAGGATTTGCTCCCTAAATTGAGGAGTAAGAAAGAAAGCACAGCCGATGGGAGCAGGGACAGGTGACCGGGGGAGCAGATAGGGATACTGTTCATGTTTGTAAGGATAGGATCAAGAAAACCTAAGTAAAGCTGGAACAGGACTTGGCAAGGGATGTGAAAAATAACAGGAAGGGATTCTATACGTACGTAGGTCAGATAAGAGAGAACGAGTGTAATCCCCCTCAGAAGCAAGGAGGGTGAATTGATGGCGATGGAGATAGAGAAGGCTGGGGTACTCTGAGTTCTTTGCCTCAGTCTTCATTGGCAGTCAGGCTTCCCACTTGTTTTAAGTCCCTGATTTTCTGGCTGGATGTATGGGCAGTGGAAGCCTTCCCACTGAACCACATGATGAAGCTAAGTAGCCCTAAGTCTATGGTACTTGATGACATGAATCCCAGGATCCTGAGGGAACTGGGTGATGTTGTTGCCAAGACACTCCATCATATTTGAAATGTCAGTACAATCAGGTGAAGTCCCTAGTGGCTGGGAAAAGGGAAACATCACTCACATTTTTAAAAAGGGCTGAGAATTTCTGAGGAGCTTCAGAGTGGTGAGTCCCACCTGTGCCTGGGAATGTCATGGAGCAGATCCTTCACAAAAGACAAGAAGGTGATCTGAAACAGACAGCACTGTTTTACTGAGGGCCAATTGTACCTGCCCCATCTGGTGACCTTCTGTGGTGGAGTGACTACAACAGTCATCAGGAGAAGACTGACAGATGTCATTTATCTAGGCTTCTGTAATGCCTTCAATACAGTCCCACGTGACATCCTTTCCTCCGAATTAGAGACATGGATTGGATGGATAAACTATTCAGTGGTTAAGGAGTGGGCTGGATGGACACAGCCTGTTGTGTACAGTGGCTCAATGTCCAGGTGGAGGCCAGTGATGAGTGTATCCCTCAGGGCTCTGTCTTGAGACTGGTGCTCTTCAATATCTTCATCAACAGCATAGACAGTGAGATTGAGTGCACTTTCAGCAAGTTTGCAGATGTCACAAAGCTGAGAAGTGCAGTTAACACAACAAAAAAGGCGTGGCAAACAGGTTGCTGGAGGGGATTTTACCCCTCTGCTTGTGAGACCTCACCTGGAGTGCTGCACCTCTGGGATTCTCAGCACAAGAAAGATGCAGATCTGTTGCAGCAAGTCCAGAGGGCCGTGAAGATTACCAAGGGCTGGAGTACCTCTCCTACAGGTACATGCTGAGAGAACAGATGTTGTTCAGACTGGAAAAGAGAAGGCTTCGGGGAGATTTCATTACAGCCTTCCATTTACCATAAGGGGGCTTATAGAAAGGAGAGAGAGGGAGGGACTTTTTAGAGAGGCAGATAGTGACAGGACAAGGGGGAATGGTTTTAACCTGAAAGAAGGCAGGTTTAGTTAGATGTTAGTAAGAAGTTCTTTATTTTGAGGGTGTTGAAGCGTTGGCACAGATTATTGCCTGGAGAAGTTATAGATGCCCCATCCCTGGAAGTGTTCAAAGCCAGGTTGGATGGGGCTTTGAGCAACCTGATCTAGTGAGTGGCATCCTTGCCCATGTCAGAGAGATTGGAACTAGGTGATCTTAAGGGTCCTTTCCAACCCTAACAGTTCTATGATTCTATTATTCTGTATTTGTTCCGTCATATTGATTTATTCATGGAAGGTTAACTCTTAACTAGCTTTCTATGTGAATTAGAAGCTGGACTTTGTAGCAGATAGCTTTTTTATTGAGTAAATTATTTTGATTAAGCCATCTTCTGAATGAAATTGCCTGAATAAATGTTTTTATATGTAATATATAGCATTTAGATCTCATGTTATGCATGTCCTGTTTGTTGATTTTAGATTATTGCAATAAACCAGCTTTTTTAGAAACAGGCACAAATCCAGCATATCATCATTAGATTACAATAATTTTGTAGTATGACATTTAACTCACGTTTTCATTAAAACTACTTTTTACTCTTTAATTTCTTTTAATTCAAAAATGGAAAAAAGCCTTTCCATCTGTTCTGCTCTATTTGCTTTCTTCTTTAAAACAATTTTGCCCTTCTGTTTTGCCAAAAATAGTTGTACTTAACTAACTAAAATATGATTCTACTGTGCAACTTGCCACATCTCTCATGAAATTGTTTACTGTTCTTACTGTTGTTTTATTATCAAGTTTATTTGAGTTCAGTGTTTTCTGCACTCCTGACAAAAGTGCTGTTTTTCACATTTCAGGTATGATGTCTTTTTAATGAAAAACTAGGTAAAATTTTAACAGTACAAAAACCAATGCCATTTTAAATATTATTATATTACTTATCATTAATAAAAGCTCCATTCATGATTTTAAACAATTTCAATGGTATTTTTTTCTTTGAAACAGAACTTCTTGCAATGGCCGAGACAATCTTTATGCTAATGGAATGATTAAAGGGTAAAACATAATAATCTTTTTCCTAAAGTCCATGAGGTTTTTTTCCCCTTAAATCTAATTGTGAATAATAATTAAAGATTCACAGAAGCAATTGTAAACTCAATAAAATTTTTTGTTGGGAAAGAAATATCTCATAGTTTCATTTCTTGTTGAATATCTGTTTTCAAAACTACATATAATTTTATTTCTTAAAAGAGAGACTATTAAGGCAGTGATAGATACGATGAATCTTGACAAACTGAAAGCTTTGTATATATCTTAATAAAAAGAACTGTTAAAGTATGGTGGTCTAAATGAAATCCTGAAAAGGTGATTAAACGGACACTTGAAAAACTTATGTAAACAGTATTTGTTAAAGGTTAAGCAGTTAAATTCATAAGACATTTCATAAGGTTTCCATTACAAATGATTCCATAGTCCCATACAGCTCTGTACTTTCATGGATGATTTGGATGATACGATAGGAAGGATGCAGATTTTCAGATTACACAAAGCTAAGAGGGTCTGCAAACCTGTCAGAAGTCAAGATGCAAATTTGAAATGAACCTGAAATAGTGATAAGTCATTTAAAATAGATGATTGCAATTAAATTAAGAGAAATGTGAGATTTTTGTTTGGAAAACATCAATTCCCTAAGTGCAAAGTTAAGACTACTGGTGTACTGGTATTTTTGTGGAGGAGTATCTAGGGATGCTGTGTACAACATCATGCTGTGATGGAAAAGAACTTTCATAATGGGTTACACAAATAAAAATATTTTATTTAAACACTGTTGTATTTTGAAAATATTTTCTGTTTTCAGTTCAAATGATACCTTGAGCTGAAAAGGAAAAAGACAAAGAAAAAAAACTTTAATTTGAGCACTGGAAAACATGCTACTTATATAGTAACTTTTAAAGAACATGGGTATGCTCAATCTAGAGACAAAATCACACAGAAATACCAGGCCACTTAAGTGTTCAAAGTTCTTGAAACCCCTGAGAAGTAAGAACAGTTCTGTATGTTTATTTGAGATAGGATGAGAAGCACTGGGGCTTAAATAGCCTAAACTTAAAAAGTGATATATTAAGAAAAAACCCCAACTTTAGGCAAGTAATGCATTCAATGAGATTATTCAGAGAAATTGTGAAATACTTGTTGGACATTTTTAGACAGCACAACACATACAAAACGTGAAGAACGATTGAGGTCATATTGCTGCAGGCAAGACAGTCTCTTCAGGGTACTTTTCTTCTCTGTACAATTCTGAAAATTTCTATTCACATGGAAAACTCAAAAATTCAAGTAATAAAAATAGATTCAGAACCAAAAAAAAGTACTTTAATTTTCTGTTGATGAAAAATGTAGAACATAAAATATGATCTTTGAAAGATTCTGTATTATTGTCCATTTTACCTCTTTTTAGGTTTTACCATTTTAATTGGAACATGAGCAAAGATTAGGCTTATAATGTAGCCCAGGTGAGATACATAAGTATTTCATGCTGCATAAATAAGTAACATGCTGAAAAGACAACTTAAAAAATTAATACAAAAATATACACTAATTTCTGAAGCAGTTGCATGCCTATTATCTACTACTGACGTGCTGTCCAGGTGGCAAAAGGGAGCAGAGCCTATGGCCAGCTGGTGCTTCCGGAGGATCTGTGCCTGGAAGCCCAGACCCGGTCCACGGCTACCAGCTCCAATGCAAGCTGCTTGCCTGGACATCAGGGCTTTGCCGCGCCACCGAGGCAAAAAGGAGAGGGAGAGGACTTTGGTGTGGATTCCAAGCTTAAAGTGTGCAGGGACCAGGGACCAAAGACCAAGAAAATGGAGGGTCCAAGGGTTTCATACCATGGGAGGGAACAAACCCAGAGCCAATGGGGGTAAAACAGAGGCGGGTCTAGGGTAGATTGACACAATGTATACACAACCAGAAGAGAGCAGGGAGTGGGGTGATTTGCACAAACCAATGGGAGATCAAGGAACAGGGAAGATTCCAGAAACAAGAGCAGGACTAAGCAAAGGGGAGGGAATACAACAGGCTGAATGACAAAGGAGAGGCGAGGTACAACAATTAGGAATGTACCAACTGTGGGGGAAAGCTTACAAATTAACATATTATGCTAAAATCAAATTTATGCACTACAACATCCTACTAGTGAAGAGTGATTTTGAAGATCTCTGCTGACAAACGATCTTCACTATTTTGATCCAGGTGAAGAAATACCTGTGCGTTTCTCCATACTCTGAAAGTTCTGAAGCTGTGCTGCTGGTTCTGTAGCTGTGCTGCATCAGTATTCTCAAGTTATTGAGCCAGAATGCTGAAAAGGATTCGGAACTCAAGCTGCAAGAACTACAGTAAATCTGATGGAGAATGGTCATTTTGTTAATATTTGGTGTTTTATCATTCCTTAAATATTCCAGTAATAGTTTTGAAAACTGTTTCAGATATGCACCACCCTGAAACTATAGCTGGTATTAACTTCAGTTCCTAGAATTCTGTGCTCTAGATGTTGTGTTGGAATGTCTTTAAGTGCTGTCAGCATATTAGCATAATGTGTATTTTCTTTACTATTGTATAGTATTCACTTATTCCCTTTAAGCATCAAGAACTGGGCTTGTGTACATTTGTGTGTGTGTATATTTATTACTTTTAAGTATATTAAAATATTATGCATATGTAGTATACCTGTGTGTGTGTGTGTGAATACAGTCCCCAGGATCACCTTTGGAGACATTGTAAGTGGAAAAGATTTTTTTCTGTTGAGACTGAACATATGTTGTAGTCTTCCTAAAGCAAGATGATATCTGTCATATGCAAATCTTTAATATTGACAATATATATTTATAAACTTTACTTCAGTGTTGAGATATATAATCAGATCAGCAGCCTTCTGAAAGGAAATTCATTCCCAGGAAGGCTACTTTTGTTCACAATACAGCAATATGTGATGGAAGAAGATTAATATAGTTACATTTTCTAAACTATAATTGGTCAGAGGAGTTATCCAGATGACTTGAAACTGACCAGTGAACACTTAGTTTTTCAGTATGAGTGGGAGCCACAGAATCACAGGATGATTTAGGTTGGAAAAGACTTACAAGATCATCAAGTCCAACCGTTGGCTGATTGCCACCTTGCCAAATAAACCATAGCACCAACTGCCCCACTGAGTCATTTCTTGAACACTTTCAGGGGTGGTGACTCCATCACTTTTCTGGGCAGTCAGTTCCAATGGGATGTCCAACAAAAACCTCCTCAGGTGCAGCTTGAGGTTATTTCCTCTTGTCCTGTTACCAGTTGCCTAGGAAAAGAGGCCACCCCTCGCATTGCTACAATCTCCTTTCAGACAGTTGTAGAGAGCAAAGATTTCCTCCTGAGCCTCCTTTTCTTCAGACTCCCTCAGCCACTCCTCATATGACTTACTTTCGAGACCATTCCCCAGCTCCGTGTCCTTCTCTGGACATGATCATGTCTCAATGTCTCTCTTGGTCCCCGAACCAAACACAGAGCTTCAAGGGGTGGCCTCACCCCACCTGGACCCATGCTGGCTCGTATGAGGGAGCAATCACTATGCATTGAAATTTGGATCATGTCTCAATGTCTCTCTTGGTCCCCGAACCAAACACAGAGCTTCAAGGGGTGGCCTCACCCCACCTGGACCCATGCTGGCTCGTATGAGGGAGCAATCACTATGCATTGAAATTTGGATCATGTCTCAATGTCTCTCTTGGTCCCCGAACCAAACACAGAGCTTCAAGGGGTGGCCTCACCCCACCTGGACCCATGCTGGCTCGTATGAGGGAGCAATCACTATGCATTGAAATTTGGATCATGTCTCAATGTCTCTCTTGGTCCCCGAACCAAACACAGAGCTTCAAGGGGTGGCCTCACCCCACCTGGACCCATGCTGGCTCGTATGAGGGAGCAATCACTATGCATTGAAATTTGGATCATGTCTCAATGTCTCTCTTGGTCCCCGAACCAAACACAGAGCTTCAAGGGGTGGCCTCACCCCACCTGGACCCATGCTGGCTCGTATGAGGGAGCAATCACTATGCATTGAAATTTGGATCATGTCTCAATGTCTCTCTTGGTCCCCGAACCAAACACAGAGCTTCAAGGGGTGGCCTCACCCCACCTGGACCCATGCTGGCTCGTATGAGGGAGCAATCACTATGCATTGAAATTTGGATCATGTCTCAATGTCTCTCTTGGTCCCCGAACCAAACACAGAGCTTCAAGGGGTGGCCTCACCCCACCTGGACCCATGCTGGCTCGTATGAGGGAGCAATCACTATGCATTGAAATTTGGATCATGTCTCAATGTCTCTCTTGGTCCCCGAACCAAACACAGAGCTTCAAGGGGTGGCCTCACCCCACCTGGACCCATGCTGGCTCGTATGAGGGAGCAATCACTATGCATTGAAATTTGGATCATGTCTCAATGTCTCTCTTGGTCCCCGAACCAAACACAGAGCTTCAAGGGGTGGCCTCACCCCACCTGGACCCATGCTGGCTCGTATGAGGGAGCAATCACTATGCATTGAAATTTGGATCATGTCTCAATGTCTCTCTTGGTCCCCGAACCAAACACAGAGCTTCAAGGGGTGGCCTCACCCCACCTGGACCCATGCTGGCTCGTATGAGGGAGCAATCACTATGCATTGAAATTTGGATCATGTCTCAATGTCTCTCTTGGTCCCCGAACCAAACACAGAGCTTCAAGGGGTGGCCTCACCCCACCTGGACCCATGCTGGCTCGTATGAGGGAGCAATCACTATGCATTGAAATTTGGATCATGTCTCAATGTCTCTCTTGGTCCCCGAACCAAACACAGAGCTTCAAGGGGTGGCCTCACCCCACCTGGACCCATGCTGGCTCGTATGAGGGAGCAATCACTATGCATTGAAATTTGGATCATGTCTCAATGTCTCTCTTGGTCCCCGAACCAAACACAGAGCTTCAAGGGGTGGCCTCACCCCACCTGGACCCATGCTGGCTCGTATGAGGGAGCAATCACTATGCATTGAAATTTGGATCATGTCTCAATGTCTCTCTTGGTCCCCGAACCAAACACAGAGCTTCAAGGGGTGGCCTCACCCCACCTGGACCCATGCTGGCTCGTATGAGGGAGCAATCACTATGCATTGAAATTTGGATCATGTCTCAATGTCTCTCTTGGTCCCCGAACCAAACACAGAGCTTCAAGGGGTGGCCTCACCCCACCTGGACCCATGCTGGCTCGTATGAGGGAGCAATCACTATGCATTGAAATTTGGATTCAGGTTCTAAATGACTTACTTGACTTACTTTCGAGACCATTCCCCAGCTCCGTGTCCTTCTCTGGACATGATCATGTCTCAATGTCTCTCTTGGTCCCCGAACCAAACACAGTGCTTCAAGGGGTGGCCTCACCAGTGCCAAGTTCAGGGGGACGATCACTGCCCTGGTCCTGCCGGCCACACGATTGCTGATAGAGACCAGGATGTCATTGGCCTTCTTGGCCACCTGGACACATGCTGGCTCAGTGTTCAGTAAGTCAAGGAATGAGGGAGCAATCACTATGCATTGAAATTTGGATTCAGGTTCTAAAATAGAAGGTTTTCAAATGTGCTGAATAAAATGACTTAATTATCAAAATGACATACAATTAAAAATTTTTACAATGTTCACCTCTAACATATTTCAATTTCTGTTACTTTGGGTCTGCCGAAGGGATAGGTAGATGCAACTGAGCTATTCTTCCCATGTAATAGGAAGTCTGTGGTGGGCATCTGGGAGATTATATTAATGTTTTGCTGTTATGGAAAATTGACGAGAGTTACATCAGACAGCACTGTGGAACTGAGTTTATGAAAGTAGATTTTTATGCTAAAGGAAAAAAAATCCACAAGACTGGCATTTTTCTTTTTTTAAAATGTGTGTCATGGTGTTGTACGCTGTATCCTGTGCTTGGGCTTTGGCTGATTGAACAGGATATATTAAAATTCTGTTTACATCTGTAGTAAGGTGAGACAGCTGCGCAATCTTCATATGCATTGAGAACAAAATTTGATGCTCCAAATTCTACAGGTACTATACCCAAAAAAAGTACCTGGAAAAAGC
>VZRR01006052.1:440508-459425 GCA_013398015.1 Oreocharis arfaki
GGGTCTAGGGTAGATTGACACAATGTATACACAACCAGAAGAGAGCAGGGAGTGGGGTGATTTGCACAAACCAATGGGAGATCAAGGAACAGGGAAGATTCCAGAAACAAGAGCAGGACTAAGCAAAGGGGAGGGAATACAACAGGCTGAATGACAAAGGAGAGGCGAGGTACAACAATTAGGAATGTACCAACTGTGGGGGAAAGCTTACAAATTAACATATTATGCTAAAATCAAATTTATGCACTACAACATCCTACTAGTGAAGAGTGATTTTGAAGATCTCTGCTGACAAATGATCTTCACTATTTTGATCCAGGTGAAAAAATACCTGTGCGTTTCTCCATACTCTGAAAGTTCTGAAGCTGTGCTGCTGGTTCTGTAGCTGTGCTGCATCAGTATTCTCAAGTTATTGAGCCAGAATGCTGAAAAGGATTCGGCACTCAAGCTGCAAGAACTACAGTAAATCTGATGGAGAATGGTCATTTTGTTAATATTTGGTGTTTTATCATTCCTTAAATATTCCAGTAATAGTTTTGAAAACTGTTTCAGATATACACCACTCTGAAACTATAGCTGGTATTAACTTCAGTTCCTAGAATTCTGTGCTCTGGATGTTGTGTTGGAATGTCTTTAAGTGCTGTCAGCATATTAGCATAATGTGTATTTTCTTTACTATTGTATAGTATTCACTTATTCCCTTTAAGCATCAAGAACTGGGCTTGTGTACATTTGTGTGTGTGTATATTTATTACTTTTAAGTATATTAAAATATTATGCATATGTAGTATACCTGTGTGTGTGTGTGTGAATACAGTCCCCAGGATCACCTTTGGAGACATTGTAAGTGGAAAAGATTTTTTTCTGTTGAGACTGAACATATGTTGTAGTCTTCCTAAAGCAAGATGATATCTGTCATATGCAAATCTTTAATATTGACAATATATATTTATAAACTTTACTTCAGTGTTGAGATATATAATCAGATCAGCAGCCTTCTGAAAGGAAATTCATTCCCAGGAAGGCTACTTTTGTTCACAATACAGCAATATGTGATGGAAGAAGATTAATATAGTTACATTTTCTAAACTATAATTGGTCAGAGGAGTTATCCAGATGACTTGAAACTGACCAGTGAACACTTAGTTTTTCAGTATGAGTGGGAGCCACAGAATCACAGGATGATTTAGGTTGGAAAAGACTTACAAGATCATCAAGTCCAACCGTTGGCTGATTGCCACCTTGCCAAATAAACCATAGCAGCAACTGCCCCACTGAGTCATTTCTTGAACGCTTTCAGGGGTGGTGACTCCATCACTTTTCTGGGCAGTCAGTTCCAATGGGATGTCCAACAAAAACCTCCTCAGGTGCAGCTTGAGGTTATTTCCTCTTGTCCTGTTACCAGTTGCCTAGGAAAAGAGGCCACCCCTCGCATTGCTACGATCTCCTTTCAGACAGTTGTAGAGAGCAAAGATTTCCTCCTGAGCCTCCTTTTCTTCAGACTCCCTCAGCCACTCCTCATATGACTTACTTTCGAGACCATTCCCCAGCTCCGTTGTCCTTCTCTGGACATGATCATGTCTCAATGTCTCTCTTGGTCCCCAGAACCAAACACAGTGCTTCAAGGGGTGGCCTCACCAGTGCCAAGTTCAGGGGGACGATCACTGCCCTGGTCCTGCCGGCCACACGATTGCTGATAGAGACCAGGATGTCATTGGCCTTCTTGGCCACCTGGACACATGCTGGCTCGTGTTCAGTAAGTCAAGGAATGAGGGAGTAATCATTATGCATTGAAATTTGGATTCAGGTTCTAAAATAGAAGGTTTTCAAATGTGCTGAATAAAATGACTTAATTATCAAAATGACATACAATTAAAAATTTTTACAATGTTCACCTCTAACATATTTCAATTTCTGTTACTTTGGGTCTGCCGAAGGGATAGGTAGATGCAACTGAGCTATTCTTCCCATGTAATAGGAAGTCTGTGGTGGGCATCTGGGAGATTATATTAACGTTTTGCTGTTATGGAAAATTGGCGAGAGTTACATCAGACAGCACTGTGGAACTGAGTTTATGAAAGTAGATTTTTATGCTAAAGGAAAAAAAATCCACAAGATTGGCATTTTTCTTTTTTTAAAATGTGTGTCATGGTGTTGTACGCTGTATCCTGTGCTTGGGCTTTGGCTGATTGAACAGGATATATTAAAATTCTGTTTACATCTGTAGTAAGGTGAGACAGCTGCGCAATCTTCATATGCATTGAGAACAAAATTTGATGCTCCAAATTCTACAGGTACTATACCCAAAAAAAGTACCTGGAAAAAGCGTATTGACTGTACATAATAAATGATTTCTAAATTTTTGTTTCTCAGCAAGAGGAAGTTACTCCAGCTATTGCTTATAGAACAACCTAAATTTTATGTTGTGGTTCAATTGCTTCTGTACAAGTCTTGTAAAGTTCTGGTTGCAACATCTTTACAATTGATGATGGTGTGAAGAGCTGAAAAACAGAATTTTCAATTTTCATATGAAGTCCAAAATGTTAGAAAGCATATTCTTTCCAATGACAAATAGAGCAAATTGTGAGCAGGTTCAAGGAGAAAAGAATGATGGAACCCAACTAACATCACTTCGTACTGTAATTTTAAACTATAGCTGCAACAGCATAAGAGTTTATGCAAGTTATGTAAACCTCTTAAAGGTAAGAATTATAGTACTTTTACAGTGCTTTTTACTTTCAAATTGACCCATAAACACAGGAGATACATTTTGCCTGTAAGCTTAGCTTCAAATGTGATACAATGATATCCATGCTTTTATTTCAAAGTATTGTATGTAGGGATACAACTTTTGTTGACTAAATTTAGTCATCATAGAATATCTTAAATTGGAAGGGACCCATAAGGATCATTGAGTCCAGCTCTCTGTTCTTTACAATACCATTTCCTAATGTCCAGTCTGAACCTCCACTTATGCTACTTCATTTCATTTCCTCCTGTTCTACCACCAGTCACCAGGAGATCAGCACCTGCACCTTAAGGAAGGTGTAGAGTGTGATGAGGGCACCCCTCAGTCTTGTAAACAAAACACGGAAATATCCATAAATGTCATTTTTTAAAGCAAAAAATTTCACTATTATCTGCAATTCAGGCAGTCAGTAACTTTTAAAGACCAAACCTTTTCTCTTTTGAATTTCTTTAAGACATCTTGATTTCAGAAGGGTCAGGATCAGTCCATTCATTACCTGTCAATCATATATCCATTTTTTGTGCAGGGCCACAGCTTCCTAGGCAAATTTTCAGTCTACTACAAATTACACTACACTGATTGCAGAGGGATTTTAAATTCATGGTTTGGACTTCTTGAACTATTTTCAAATGTATCCCATTTTTCTTAATTTTTATATTTCTCTTGATTTTTACAAAGGACATTTCACAGCCTGCTCTGAGGGCTCATATATTGCATCAAAGAAGGCGGGGAATGTATGATGTATATTAGCTTCAGAAGCACATCTGTGAGCTCAGATTGGATGAAAGGTCATAAACACAATGAATGTTGCTAGGTAACAGTGCCTTTTAGTCAATTTAGTTGTGAAAATGAAAGGGTTTTTTTGTACAAAGATAGCCTATTTGGATAGTGCAGTGAACAGTCACTTTATTTTGATCTTCAGCACTGTAATTTCAAAATAACAAACCTTTTCCCTTGAGAAAAGAAAACAAAAAAACCCACAAAACACATTTTCTCTATTTACAATGTACTTTACTGGAAAACATTCAGTCATGATAAAAATGAAAGTTGAGAGAGAGGAAATCATGATTGTTCCTGATTAATGAAAGAATAATTTTTGTTACTTGTAGTGCCTGTTCAATTCAAATTGAAAAATGTTAATCATTAAGGAGCAAAGGTATATCTATTGAAACACTGTAAAACCTACAGCAGTGCAAAAAGAATAATGAAACAGCAAATCTGTTCCTCTTTGAAAACATCTTCTTTTAAACCAAGCACTCTTCATGAGAGCTATTACTTCACTTTTGAGGAATCTTGACTCTTGTTTTCTTTAAAATTATTAAACCTCAAAGAAAACAAACTGTTACTAATACAGCTGGACTGAAAGTTTACATTAGCAAGTTGAATGGATGATGCAATACTAGATTTGCAGATGATATAATCTAATGCAAAAGTTTTTTCTGTGTTTTTTTTATAAAGATCACTATTTTTATGAATTTTTGCACTCACATGATTTCTTATTAGAGATAGTAATTTTATGCAATGGCTACTTACAGTCAAAAGAAAAACTGCTTTGAGAAGAGGAACTTGAGCTCATTAGTCTCACTTGAGACTAATATGAGTTAAGAATTTAATTTATGCTCTGTATTTTTGTGTAATGACTCAAACCAGCTTCAATAGCAGGGACTAGCATAATCAAATTCAAGTTGTCTGTTTGCTCAAGTTGTCATGTGATGTATTAGATCCCATGGGTAAAAAGAACATAAATACACATAAATTAGTATGTTTAGAGAGTGCCATAAAGATTGAAGATTGATTGTGATTAAATATATCTATTAACTATTATCTATATCTATTAACTATTAGCAATTGGAGAGCATCCAAAGGAGGGCCATGAGGATGATGAAGGGTCTGGAGGGGAAGCCGTAGGAGGAGTGGCTGTCTGCTCAGCCTGGAGGAGACTGAGGGAAGACCTCATTGCAGCCTGCAACTTCCCCATGAGTGGAAGAGGAGCAGCAGACACTGATCTCTTTGCCCTCATGACCAGTTACAGGGGCTGAGGAAATGGCATGAAGCTGAGTCAGAGGAGGTTTAGGTTGGATATTAGAAAAAATTTTGCACTAAGAGCGTGGTTGGGCACTGGAACAGGCTCACCAAACATGTGGTTGCCAAGCCTGACAGAGTTCAAGAAGCATTTGGACAACTCTCTCAAGCACATGATGTGATTGTTGGGGATGGTCCTTTTCAGGGCCAGGATCTGGACTCGATGATCCTGATGGGTCCCTTCCAATTCAGCATATTATATGATTCTATAATATTCTAGATATAATATTCAGTGTGGTTATACCAATATATGGATCTGCTTCTTACCTGATGGACTGAAAAAGCTATTATTGTCTAAAATTTTAAACAGTAGAATGGTGTCTCTGATACCTGTATTGTTAGTGGCACACTTGCCATGTCATCTTGCCTTGATTTGAAGGGCTTCTGCAGAGTCCAGATTCTTTGCAAGCCACAGCTACAACTCCCTCTGCTTGTTTTACTAACTGCTTCTTCAACTGCTGGTTAGAGTCTGCTTCTATTATCATCTCACATTTTTAATAAAAATACACTTTTATATTTCAAAGGTTGCTATTTATTTTAGTCTTTGCAATATCACTAGGCATTGACATAGATACAGAAACGCCTGCACTCTGCATCATTCCAGCCAAGAGTTCTAATAACATCTGTTAGTTTAATTCTAGAACACATAAATAAATTATGCTTGTCAACTTACTGTGACTTTTTCACCCAATGATAGACTTGTAACTGTAGTTAATTTTCTTCAAAATGATTGAACATTTTGGAAAATGTGTGTTTGGAAAGTGTTTGAAAGGAAGTAGATATTATGCTTCTACATCATAGGTGGTACTCAGTGGTACAGTATTCTGATTCTCTGCTGGCCCCACCCCTCCCATTTGCTCTGCTGAGGCTGATTCTGTCTGGAAATATGATGCTATCTATTCATTAGCTGTTCGAGTGAAAGAAGATATTTCAGATATTTCTAAAAGCAGGATGATGCGGGGCTGAATAGGGGTCCAGTGAAGCTGCATGCATTTCATTGTCTTGTTATCAACATACTTGGTAATGTAGGAAAACTTTTTTAATAGAAGCTGGTTTGACCAAGAGTGAGGTACTAGCTCCAACAAATTGCGTTGAGATAGTTATATCACCTCAGTCCCACTCAGAGTCCAGGGATCCAAGACATATGGCGATTAGCTCTGGTTTTCCAAACTGTTTTGGTGTTATCAATGAATTCTACAATTTGTAGCCACTTGCTGAAATGAAAAATAAAATTTAGTATGGTAAACTATTTTTTACTTGTTTGTAATTTCAGATTTGCTTAGTATAAAAACAGTCCTTGTAAAAAATATGAGATGAAGGTAATCTGAATATGTGAGATAAATGTAATCTGAATTTCAGTACCACAAAAAGTTGCTGTTCAGTTAAAATTTGAGTTATTGGAGTCAACAAACCTTGTGTTCTTGTTGTTATAAGTTAGAGTATCAGTGATATTGCTTTGTGCTTCATTGTATCAATTACCCAGCTATCTTTTCTTTAGTGAGGTTAGATCATGTAGCTAAATTTGCCTGCACAATTTTTTTTCGCTTCTAGTGCTCAAACCCAATAATTTAATCCAGAACCTTATTTAAACTATGGAATTTTATAATTTAAAAATATTCTATTTGATCTCTGTATCATGTTCCCTGAACATCTCTTAGTCAAAAAATTATTGAATTAAAAGCATTGTATGGTGTTAACAAAAGTATCAAAGTATTTCTTAAAACAGATCGAGAGGAGTATAAACTAAGGCCATAAGGAATGTTCTTCATAAACTGATATGACATTCTATTCAAAATAAGGCATAGCATTACCCTGGATGAATTCTTACTGCAAGTGCAGTGACTGTGGTTAGACTTGTGAGTTTCAGAAAGAAGCTTCTTCCCTATCTCAAAATGCTCTGTGCATGAAAATTAGCTTTTCTAAAGGCTACTGCTCCTTCACTTATATCTGTTTTACATACAGAGGCAACATGATCTACTTATTCCTCTTTGATATTCTTTTCTGTATACATTCAAGTATAATTTTATAGGCCTCTATAGATATATGGCAACGTTACTGTTCACATTGTGCTCTAATCCTCGTGACACTCTTTCAGTCATGCCAGAAAAAGTGTTTGTGCAGATGTATAGTAATCTGGAATGGGAAACTGAACTGGCAGAAGAACAGTCAACGGGAAAAAGACAAGTGTTGGAGGAAGAGAAAGAAGAATGAAAAAGTGGCAAGATAGGGAATGCTTTACCACTGTAGCTCATATTTAAGTTAATAGTGAACTGTCAGCTTAACCTCATCATTACAGTACAATACAATAAAAGTTTACATTCAGATGATTGTTTATTCTGATTCTTGCCAGCCTTTGCAAAATTCAGTGCATTTGAAGTGAAAGATCCTCGTAGAAGTGGATGGTATCATATGCTATAGCAGTATTTTAGATGCTAGGGAGTATTTAATTGTGAAAACACTGGTGACTCTGGACCAACAAATGGATGAACAGAAGTTTCATTAAAAATATCCTGAATTCAACAAAATGCTTTTTGCCTGAATTTCAAGACTGTATTTTTTTTTTATAATAAGGTGCCATTAAGGTTAAATACAGGAAAGCATTTTACTACCAAAACTGTTTGCTTTCTCGTTTGTCCAATAGGCAATGCTTAAATATTTACTACATGGATGTACCCATTTAGTTGCAATAGAATCACTGTTCTGCTCTCACATGATGTGCATGTTGCAGCTTTAATTGGAGAAAATTGCAATGAGTTTGATAGGTAATAACTATTTAATACTAGGATGAGTTTAAAATTCTTCATGGGCTGGAGAGCTGAGCAGAGAGAAACCTAATGAGGGTTATCAAGGACAAGTGTAGGGTCCTGCACCTGAGGAGAAATAGCTCCAAATACCAGCACAGGTTAGGGACTGACCTAGTAGAGAGCAGCTCTGCAGAAAAAGATCTGGGAGTCTTGGTGGATGACAAGTTGACCATGAGCCAGCAGTGTGTCCTTGCTGCCAGGAGAGCCAATGCTGTCCTGGGGTGCATCAGGATGAGGGTGGCCAACAGATTGAGGAAGGTGGTCCTGCCCCTCTGCTCAGCCCTAGTGAGGCCACGTCTGGAGTGCTGTGTCCATTTCTGCCCCCGTTAGCACAAGAAAGACAAGGAGCTTCTGGGGAGTGTCCAGTGGTGGCTACAAGGATGATTTGGGGTCTGGAGCATCTCTCACGAGGAGAGACTGTGGGAGCTGGATGTGCTTAGTCTGGAGAGGACTGAGAGGGAATCTCATTAATGCATGTAAATATCTCAGAGGCAGGTGCCAAGAGGATGGTGCCAGACTCTCTTCAGTGGTGCCCAGGGACAGGATGAGGAGCAATGGTCATGAGCTAAAACACAAGAAGTTCCTCCTCAACATGAGGGAGAACTTTTCATGGAGGGTGGCAGAGCACTGGAAGAGGCTGCCCAGAGAGGTTGTGAAGTCTCCCTCCCTGGAGACATTCAAAACCCACCTGGATGTGTTTCTGTGTAACCTGCTCTAGGTGACTCTGCCTTGGCAGAGGGGTTGGACCAGGTGAACTCCAGAAATCCTTTCCAACTCAAACAATTTTGTGATTCTGTGGGTGGGTGGTTGGCCTTTTTTTGTTTTGGATTCTGTAGGCCTTGAGACTAACTATACGTGATTCATATGTTTATGATTGTTGTTCTCTTGTGCAGTACATTCCGAGACACTGGCACCAAAATAAGATTCTCCACTTCCATTATCATGCAGCATAAATTCTACAGCCCTGCTCACTGACAGTTCCAGCATTGCTTTCTAATTCCATCTTTCAGCCAAAGAAGGGCTGTAACATATTGGCATTGACTTCTAACTTGGTAGCCTCAGAGGAATACTTCAAAACAGACACTACTAAGGATTGACATTTACAATTTCAACAGTTAAAAGCTAAAAATAGAGTTTCCACTTCTTTCATCAAGGTAAATAATACTTAAAACTGTAATTATTCTGTATTCTTAAGTTATATCAAGAATTTTCAAGGTTTAAAATTAGAATTGTATAAAACTCTTTGAGTTTTAATACTTCTTAATGTAAAAAATACTGCCTGTAGTTTATGAAGAGAAGTACAAAATTGGACTCTGTTCTCTGTTCCTTCACCCTTCTCCCTTCAGTCCTTCCAGTGATGGCAAGCAGACATCAGCATTTGGATGAAGTTGTCAGGATGAAAGAAGGGAGAAAAAGGTAATAATTTTTAAAATTTATGTTTTTGCTTCTCTAATTCTGTTACTATACTCTCTGTGGGGAAAAAAAAAAAACTAGGCTGAGTTTCATATTTAGGAAAAAAAGAAAGGCTATTCATTTACCATATCAGCTACATTAAAAAAAGCCCCAAACAAACCAAAAAGGAAACAAACAACCAAAACCCAACCAAACACAAAACCACTAAACAATTCTCCCCTGCCCCAAAATTATGACTGTAAAGTTGTTGCAGTTTCAGCAGGTTTTTTACTGTCTTTGTGGTCTGAAATAAACTAGTTTAAAGACCAGTGCTGAAGTTATATTTTCCCAGAAATGAAGGCAAATTTTCTTAACTCCAAGGAAGCTTAGATTTCACCTTATGCATCTAAAATAGCCCAAGAAATATATAGAACTCTGTGTTATAAGCCCTTCAAAAGAAGCCTCCAAAACACTGCAGTAAAATGACTATTCTGAAAACATTTATATGCATTTTAGTTAAGTAGCTCCTAGAGTCCTTATCACCCTATTTACACTGCCCGTAGCCACAGCTGTTTCCAGAATTAGTTCTTGAGAATTTATTTGAATACTAATTTATTATTTTCAATAAGAAGAAGTCTGCACAGGACATTTATGATGGATGGACACAGTTTGAGATTAAAATTAGCCTCTTCAGTGGGTACAATGCAGATGGGGAGAGGCAGAAAATATGTATTCATCAGTAGGCTAGGGCTTTAATCAGTAGACAGTATTGTTGGTTTTGCTGCATATTTCAACGCTACACAAGCAAGTAACACTTGAAAAAGAGAACAAAAATATTCGAGGAATATCAGGTTTATGCTTGTCCTTACTTATTTTTCTTTGGACCTGCTGAGTATACTCTAAGGTTCATTTTCGAGACCAGATGCAATAGGTTGTGCAAAACGATCTTGAAATACAGAGAGCTGCAGAACCTGAGTGGGAGTATCAGAATCTGGCCCATTGTAAGTAATGTTTGATAAATCTCCAGATCTTTCTATACAGCCATCTCAGTAGCCAGATGTTGATTGTGTACACATTGTTTTGTGTTGCTTGCATAAACATTATAATCACATATAGACAACAGCAGAGCTACAATATTTAGAAAACATTTTTCACACCTCCTTATTAAGCAAGACTATGAAAATTATGACTCATCACTGCACCATTGTTTTTGCCTGTTTTCTTGTGCTGGTTGAATAGTCATAGACAGCTGGTATTAATACAATAGGTAGTGCTTAGGGAATTAATGGGTGATGTATAATACACCACAAAGGTATCTGTCATCTGAAACAATAAGCACAATGATGTAAGATGTATATATTTGAAAATTGTGCTCAGATGAGGTTTTCTCAAGCACAAAGACATACCTTGACTGCGATGCAAAATTAGTTTTTAACAATTGCAAGAAGTCTGCCAAAAACTGCTTTATTTTATTTGTGATCCTGAGAGCATTTAAGCTACTAGAAGCAGCATATACGTGCTCCTTTTCTCTTTGCTCCTATCAAAACAACACTAGAACGCTTATGCTCCAGGGAGATTTGTATAGAATCTGACGCTTGTATCAGCTCTGAAAAAAACAACAAAATTACAGTCTGAGGTGATGCAAATGATATCCTTGGTGCATCTTCTCCATGCTCCTGTGAGGCTCTTGACAGCTGATGGTTGGATTAAACAAAAAGACCAGTAACTTATGACTATTAGCTCAAAGCAATCATCTCTCATTATTTCAATTACATGGGTAAATGCATGCAATCATGTATCAAATCACTTTTCCCTTTTGAAGAGCTTCTTTTCAGGGTAGGATTTCTGCCAGAAAAAATGTGCAAATATTTACACTGGTTTTTCATCCAACTGCACCTTTGTTTGGCAAAACCACCCTATGGCTACAATTCTGAGTGATATTTTGAAAAAGGAAGAAGAAAAAAAAAAGGGGAGAATTGGAAATAGTATACAGGTTTGGTGACTCATTAGCAGTCTGTAAAGCAGGCACCTTCCCTTACTTATTGCTACCTGACCTGTCAGTATGAATGTGGCTCCTATTCCCTAAATCACACTACCTGTGAATAGCGCTCTGCTGGCCAATTCAAGGCTCTTTAGGCAACTATGATTGATGACTCAGTGACTAGGAGAAAATTGCCTTCAATGAATTATTCATCGAGCTATCTCTTTGCTGCTAAAGTAGCTGACAGGAAAGTTCTGACACTGCCTAAGCACAATTCACTTACAAATCAGTTACAAGGAAATATTAAAAATAGCTCAGTTACAGCATACCAGCACAGTATCAAGTGGGGGCTTTTTGCTGTCTACATTTAACATCACAGAGAACATGATCACTTCTTCCCATATAAGTATTGTACTAATGGCAAAAAAAGCAGTGATTAAATTGAAAGCAATGCCATTTGTGTTGGCTACGAAACAATGCACTGTGTGTAGTGAGACAGATCACTAAATTTAAGGTAGACAGTAAATTAGACGTGCAGAAATATTTAATAATTTTCTTATTAATGTAAACAAATGCTAATTATTTGTTTAGAACTCTTTCATTATTACACAAGAAACCATGAGTAATGAAGGAAATGGATTGCTAGTCGTATCTAGAATTAATTCTTTTTCCTCTCTAATGATACTTATGCCATTTGAGAAGCTCCACAAGGGTTTAAAAATGCTTTGGTTCAGAAGACTTAGCACAGAAATGGAACAATATCAGCACTTTGCCTAGTATCCCTAAAAGGATGTAATTTTCCTTGTTATAGGGAATTATTTACTTTTTGCTATAATCGATCTCCAGAAGTATGCTGTATCAGAAAGGACAAGGTCTAATTTTAATATACACTTCAATATTTCTGTTTAGCTCATGACTGCTGGCAAAATATTCTGGTATGCATGACTAGAAGTCATGGGTTGATGGAAGTTGTACTGTTTGTAAATATTATAAAACAAATAGACTAATTGCTTTTATCATATAGCAGCTTATTCAGAGTTCCTATTTCTGCAGAAGATTTTTCTGTGTTGTTTTCACAATGACGGAGTGCAATATGCATAGGTATAATTATTTTGTGTTACTATTTTACATATACATTAAGCATATGAAATCAGTTGATCCAATGATCTCAGCAAATGTTTTTTGGTTAAGAAGGGGAGCAGATTAGGCCTAGACCCGCTATGCAGTCTGTGTCAGGAACTATTTTATGATGCATTTTATTTGATACAGCAAACGTATCATGAAATCAGCCTTTTTACTGAGGTTTTTCATACAAAAAAAATATTTCTTGGTTTATGCAGCTTAGGTAATTTGATAATTACAAAATACGGTGCCTACAGAAGCACATCAGTAGGTTTGATCTTTACCATGCCTGAGACTATCAAATGTATTGGGTAAAAGAAACAAACACATACAAATAATATAATTTTAGTTTGTGACATCTCAAACTGGCAATATGAGGAATGGAATCCCTCTATGGTAGTCATTCTTATAAGACCCCATCTACAAAAGTAAATCTGTTAAGTCATTAGAAAACATTATGATTTTCCTTGTTTAAGAAGCATCAAACAAACCAAACCATTTCAATAAGAGAAATCATTTACCTCTCCATTACAGGCATTCCTCCACAAAACGCCTTCTGATGCATCTTATGCAATCCACTTTGATGTCAACAAGCTTATTGTTGTTATTAACAATTTTTTAGCAAGACATGGATTTCTGCTACATTTGGAAAAAACAAGCATTTATTTGTCTTACAGGTTTTCCTATGATATTCATCACCACCTTAACTTAGTATTACATGGCCACAACTGAATCTACTCTTTTCATGGTTTTCTTGAGGTATTATGATCTCTTTTAACAGAAATAAAACTAAAGGCACAGACCTGCAGGCAGCTTTGTGAGTATCTTTACCGAGAGTGGTAGTTCCATTGAGCATCTTTAATTTGTTAGGAATGCCCTTGTGGAGGAAACATATACAAAAAGACTAACATATTGCTAGTTTAGTTCAAATCCCATTAAATTCAGCTACAAATGCTGTTTTCTTCAGTGAGGTTTCTTTAATACCTTGCCCAAATTCAAAACCTAAACTCAGTCTCAATTGCATTTATTTTAGTTCAACATCGTAAGTTTTTACGATATACATACAAATATAGTATTTTTCAGTTTACACGGTGTTGATAATCAATGAGTATACTTCTTTCAGAAATAGTGATGGTTCTGGCCTCTACCGTGCCAGAAAATGTCAAATATATTTGATGAAAGTATTAGGAGCCCACAAATAATACTAATTTTATTTTCAGACATCTTGAACTAAACATTCTAAAATAGAATTATGTTTGTGGCAGGAAACTACATTTCTAGAGAAAGCACTTCTCATAGCAGTAGTCTGACGAAGATTACTGAAAAATGGGTGCCAGACTAATAGTAAGCAAAACCGTATTAGATTAGTATTCCATAGGTATTTATTGGTTTTGCAGTCCAGAACTATTGAAAGGCTTTTTTGACATTCAGTTATTGTCTTCCAAGTAATAGCTTGTTCCCGGACAATCTTGAAAATGTTTGAAAACTAAATGAATACTATGTTTGTAAAAGGTATATTTGAATTATATCTTTTGGTGTTTTCATCCTATTATAGGAGTTTGTATGACCTTCATTGAATAAAATCAAATAATTTCTCTTCAGGAGGCAAAATCTTTGGAGCTTATAACGGGTTTTTCTGTATCCTTGAACACTTTCTCTGGCCTTATATTTACACTATTCTGAGCTTTGTTGTCCAAGAAGTAGAAATTATATTGGTGCAAATGTGGCAAAATAGCAATCCAATTAGCACTATACTCATTTTAACACATATGCAATATGTAACAAAAATCTAAAAGTTGTTTGTAACTGTGAAAAACCTTCTTGGTACTCAGTACTTCCTAGTGTAAGCTTTTTTCAGGACAATTAACCTTAGCATATAGAGCAGCAGCTCTGAAAATAAATACACTGGAAAACACAGAAGAAAGACATCATGGTTAATGCAAATTAATGTAATCATAGATTCAGAAAAAATAAACTACTCCAGTGCCACAGTTTATTTAGTTTTGTTACTTGACAGTCTTAACCTTTCTTTCTATTCTGGTGATTTGTATTTATCATCTCCTTTGTTGTGAAATGATTTTACCAAAATATATTTATATTATTCCATCTTTTTTCCATTTTTGATTGATTCCTGAAGGAAAAAAGCCCCAAACAAAATCAAGAATGGATCTATTTCACAATTATGCTTGCTCAATGCACTAAGATTTTTTCATTGTGACTGAAGTCTTTTTCCAAGGATCTGTGTGCTACAGACAGATTTTTCTTTACCAGAGCAAATTCAAGTGCAGCTTTAGCCTTTCGTACTCAGTCTCCATCGACCTGTCAGAGACATCACAGTGATTGACTGCCCTGGCAGATGTGCCGCTATAACAGGTAACTTGATCATCCAGACCCATCTGTCTCTCAGTCCTCTTCAATTCACACTTTCAAAATTATTAGAGATTAGGGAGGGGTCGGATTCTTTGTTGTGATTTTTTTTTAATGTAGGATATCTGTATTTCACAAAAGGTTACCCTCGGTAAATGAATGGTGATGTACAGTACTTGAGCCATATCCTACTAAGAGGAGCTTCCTAGCATTGTTCAGTTTCAGTGTTTCGGATCTGGGTTAACAATATCCAGAGAATTTAAAAACTTGCTTGTATGATGTCTAAAATTAAGGATAGTTTTTTAGAACCACAGTGGTAATAATAGAATGATGTTTCAAAGATATCAGTTCCAATGTGAGACAGATGGGCTGTTTAACTGCGCTTGGTGAGAGGAGAGGATCTGATTCAGTGGGAGTATTTTCACGTCTTCTCTTCAGTGCCCACAGCCTGGCAAATGTTGTGACATCATTAAGCTGAACTGCTGATTTTAGATGGGTCTGGAACAAGAACGGGCAGGGGTAACTCAAGCTTCCTGCTGAAATGTAGTTAACTAATTTACTCGTGTCACTATTTCTGATAATTACTTTTCACCAAAATATTTTGCTGTGCTTGTGTGTAGAGGATTTCATTCCACAAGTCAACACCCTAAGTGTTGTAGCCTCACAGGATCTATCAACAGCTTCTATTAAGAGAGAATATAATCTTGGTGAGAGCAGTGGCTAACACTTCTCTTTTCTATTTCTCAGTAAAGTCTACTGCATACTCACTATCAAGGGATGTACATTGGCACAGATGACATAGTTCACAATATAAGGGGAAGTAACATACTGAAGCAAGCAAAACAAGGTAAAATGAATGACAACTGACAAAAAAGCAAGTGAACTCAAAATATTTTTTTTCAAATGAGAGGAATAAAAATATGTTAAGTGTGTACATAAGCAATGACACATGCAGAATAAAAAGAGATAAATAGTGGGGGGAGGGGTAGAGGACTAAGGAATATGTTAAAGCAGAAAAGACCTCTCAGGTGCGTATTGGCAAAGATATTGGAGCGTATTAGAAACTGAGGTGATGTTGGGAGCCACAGCAAAATTAAAGCTTTGTGCCTTCCTGAAAATTATGCTTAGCATCCTGGACCTACAACTTTAGCAGGATCTAAGCCACTCAGGCTGTGCTTGTCATTTCATTAATGAATTTCAATGACTAAATGAGACCAGTAGTTTTTTTATGAAGGAATCTGTGATTATGATCTAATTTTTTTGGATTTTTGGAATGGGAAAAAATCAGAAAAATACTCACTTTTACTATGTTATGTGATATGTGTGAAGGGTCTGTGGTGTACAGTCCTTTGTTCCAAAGCCAGCAAACCAGGTAGCATGACAGTCATCACCTTGTCATGATTCACGGAACAGAGCACTGGAGCAATCCAACACACAGCTGAATACAGACAGCTGAGCATTGGCACAGGCAAGGGAAGGGTGGAAAGGACTCATAGGAGATTATTCTTTTTTTTTTCTTTTTTTCAAAAGCACACCTGTCCAAGAATGGCACAACCTGTTCTACATGGAATTATGACTGTAGTGTGGGAAACGAAAATGCCAGCTGCACTTCTTGGGTTTACAGGCTGGAGATCAGGTGAAGATTTGAAGAAATGGGTTTTGAGTAGAGAAAATTGCTGTGGATGCTTTGTGGCAGAGTTGCCTGGCCGTGTCTCTGTATGGTTGCAAGCCAAGATAGGCTTCTTCCAAGAAAGCTGCTGCTTCATTTAATGTACATCTTAAAAATTTCTGGGTAAGTAATATTGATACTGCCTTGATGTGTTACAGGCATCTTCTATGTCTGTCTTGAACAATACCTTATGTAGACTTTAGATAACTTATTAAATGGGTTCTTTGTGCAATGATCTTCAAATAACAGGCATGGAAATTTTAAAGAGTAAACCTACCCCAATTTATTGATGTATCAAGTGAAATGTACTTTTTTCTGATTTTTTTTTTTCTCAGCTGGCAAGAAAGTTATCTAGAGACTTAACATTGGGACCTCATGGCAATCAGCATTCTTGAAATAGTAGGCTAAAATTCACATCCAAATGAAATCCATTTATAACCAGATATCGACTCAGAAAGATCAGAACTTGACCGGAGTTTTTATGATCCCCTCCTAACTTAAAAGTAAATGTGTGAAAATATGCATATCCAGTATGGAAAATATACGTTGATATGTAGTCTTTGTGCAGTGCTGAGGAATTAATGAGATACTCATGCCGGTAAAATGTCCCATAATAATTATATGCCTGTGACTGTTTAAGAAATAATTAAATCTGTAAAAACTTTTCATGGTCATAAAATCTAATGAAATTATAATGAACTGAACTTAAGTCTACTTTACAGTACTATAGAAAGTATCTGTCTCAGTGTATCTTTCACTGCTAGGTGCCAGTCTTTCAAAATTAATAATCTAGTTTATGCATTTGGTCCAGTGAGGTGCAGGCTCACAGAACTGTCTTTCAAGATTCAAACAGTAAAAATATGTCTCTAGAAATGCTGTTCTGCATGTGATAAACCACAAGATAATAGGCCTGGAAAAAACAGTAGAGTGGGCTTGAGTAATACGAGTGGAAGTACATCCACTTCGATAATAGAACTAAAGATGCGATTTGTGGTAAGACAATCTCAAGATTTCCTCAATCAGCTCTTTGGTAAATCTGTTTTTGGTACAAAGGAGAAAATTCATTCTTTAGCACCATGATTTAGTCTTCTGTCTTAATCTAGCGTTATCAATAACGTTGATTCTATGTTCTTTTAGGGCAGATACCAAAAGATATCTGAAAGGTACATGAGAGTTGACCATGCAAAGCTAAGAATGAATTTTGGACCAACACGTTTCACTACTATAGTGCCCTCATATATCACTTGAGGGTAAATCATCTAAGCAGATTGAAAGCATCAGTCTTCTTCTTCACTTAAATGTTTGCAGAATAATTTAAGCTTTTTCTTTGTTCCATCTTTGTGTACACCATAATATGCTTCATCTATGTAAACTAGAAAGAATTTTTTACTGTATCGTGACTGTTTTATGGGGTTTTCTGCTTATATTTTCCCTTGAAATTCTAACAATTCCCAGAGTTAATGTAAATACGCATAGGCTGAAGTTTTTCCATGGTAGTTTAGATTTAATTTGAAATACCTAAGGAGGACTTGAATCAAGGAATTAGAACTCACAAGTTAGCAGTCCAACATCTTGCTTAGTTCTATTTTCTCGTGGTTTTCTCTTCTCAAAGCTTCAGTGGAAAGGATAGAATGTGACACTCCTACACTTAAGCCACTCTGTAGGCCATCTCCTTGAAAAAAAAAGAAATGTAGGATTAGTCACCCATAGGCAATGGAGGAAAAGGAATCTTTTGCTTGCATTTCACAGGAAAGGCAATTATATAAAAGAGGAACATCATTTTATCTTTTAGAAAACTGTAGCAGATGCATTGCACTTTGTGAAGATTCCAGGTTTTGGTGCATGTAACAAGACTTGGAGGATTAGCTGTAAAATAACTTCTAGGCACTTGGGTGAAGGAATGCCTGATTTATAGCACCCACTTTCATTTGGTGGAAGTTAGGTGCTATCCTCACAAAAATATGAATCTGTACCTAGACAAGTATGAATAAGTACCTCAGGAACTTTAAAGGTAAAATATGAGGAATACTCCAGAGGTCAGAACCAATAACCAGCTTTAGTTCTAGGCACTTGCAAGTGAAGATCCCTTCTTCACATAAGAACTTGCTTCTTTTGTATCTGGCCCTACTATCACTACAGGAGATGCCCTCTACATGATACTAGATTTCTATACCTGACGATGGCATGCACCATAGCTCATGAGATAAGAAAGAGCCTTAAAGTAGTCATTGGGTAACTGAAAAAGTGAAGGTGGCCTTTGAATGTTGCCTTTCCCTCGGACAACAACTCTTAGACTGTTCTAGCCTTCAGTCAACACTCTCCCCTTCAGTCCTCAGAGCTAAACCATTTCCCAGAGTTATGTCATGAAGTCCTGCATTTAACAAAGGCAGAAAGTGGGCAGATCTTTCTTTAGAAAAAGATCAAGAGGCCATCCGCATGTGCAATCTTTTAGAATGTATACCACTCACTCCTACAGGATATATATGTTCAGTTTTGTTTTTCAGCTTTTGACTGAAATAACTCACCAGAATACATTGTTTTGGGTTGTTTTTTTTTGTGGGAGGTTGTAGGCATTTTGCATCACTACACATGTTTTTTGGGGTACATTTTCATTTTCTATAAAACTTTTCCATTAAAGTTATAATAGTTCTTGAATTGGAGAGAGAAACAAAAATGTGAATAAACATAGACATCAGTTACCTAAAGGGGAGGCCGCTTGCCCATGATAAATAAATTTAGATTGCCTTTGCT
>VZRR01006052.1:459471-531971 GCA_013398015.1 Oreocharis arfaki
TTTTTTTTTTTTTTTTTGGGTGGGGGGGGCATGCACTCGAAATTACAAGCTTTTAGAGAGCTTTGCTACCAAAATTTTTGGTATATTTCAGGTGCCCATAGACTGCTCTAAAATGGGAATTTTTGAAAAACTCAAGCTTGTAAACTATTAGACACACTCATCTTATCTGAACTTGCATTATATTGTACAAACACCTCTGAATTATAATGACAATCCTTTGTGTCAATTGGTATGTAAAACCTTGGATTTCAATGAAACTTTACCATGGAAGATTTTTAATCTTTGGAATTGGAGATGTGCCTGAAAAAGTATCTTGATTAAAAAAAAAAAAAAAAAAGATAATAACAACAACAATAAGCCAAATCAACAGCACAACCAGCTTTCTAGTTATCAAGTTACACTTATTTTTTCCAAAAGACCTCTTCTGAAGAATGTTTGGCTTTTCCAAACTGTGTTTTCTTCTGTTTTCTGAAAGATAGCTATAGGTCTATGCATATTTTATCTCTGCCCTTTTACTGCTATTTCTAGCTAATTATACCAATACAAGAAGCCTAAAGGAAATATGATTTTAGCAGTTTATTATATGAAAAATATCTTGCACTTAGTGTATACTAACAAGATTTGTTCATGCAATTATTATTAGCAAGGACTCCACCTACTGGTTCAAATTATGCCAGGCAAGTAATCACAAAACATGTTCTAGTAAGAGCTTTGCTGCTTGAAGGTGCAAACATTCTGGTCCCCAGTACTTTCAGTGTTTATACATCTTCTGTGGAAACAATCAGGTATACCTAAACTTTTATACTGCTCTTCAAATTCATTAGCAGAATCCACATAATTTACTTTCGCCGGTGATAAACCTAATTAATATTTCCTGACCTTAGCTGTGAAAATCAATTGAATATATGCCAATAAAACAAAAATGTCCAAAAACCGAGGGATGTTTTTCTTTTGGTATTCCCTACATATATGATATCTATAAATGAATTTATAGAGAAAGATTTAAAAACCCCATTAAAAAAAATGCAGCTTGGCATAGTAAAAGTAAGCACTGAAAAGCATGTAAATGCTGATTAAGCTCCTAATTCTTCACCTTCACAACCTTGAAAAGGCAGAAGAGGAGAAAATACCGTGACAGAGTGGTTAGCTTTTTAGCAGAATTAAGATGAAATAAAGCAGTTTTTGTAAATTAGGCTTCCTTTTTTAAGATATACACACACACGCACATACACGTGTCAGCAAGCCATCTCTATTTATTTTTCAGTACAACTTGTTATGCAATTATTTGCGTATAATCTACATAATGGTTGGATATTATTACTTTCACACACACATTTCCCACTGAAATCTATGGGACATTTACGTATTCAGGGAACGCACAATTGCTTCTATTCATGTATAGTCTAATACAGCAAATGATACAGACTCGTGGATGAAAACCAGATTAGGTATGGATGCGGAAGCCAGAGCTGCACCAAAATAGCATTGCTTTAAAAAATTGTGTTGCAAGAAGGTACGTCATTTTTCCAGACATAAGTATACTGCAGTGTATAGGTTTCTTAAATGATCATTTGAATTTTGTTATCAAATTTCCATCAAGTACACTATCAATAATGAGGCTTCTTAAGTATGTTCATTTTTATTGATATGATGGGTTCTTTTGCTATCAGCAACTTTATGTAGTGTTAACTGAAACAAACACTGATACAATATGGTACCATGTGACAGGAAAGTCATTCACTTAGGTCCAATGACTGTCTTTCCTGGCCATTCCAGCCACTGCTTTTCAATATTGTGTAGAAACCTGACAGAATAGCGCACACATCAATATCAACACATGCAATTGTGGATGGAGTCAGTCTTTACAGGAAAGAATTTTAACACAAGGAAGAAAATAGTAGCCCACTAAATAAACACAAAACAAAGAATGTGGAAACACAGCACAAATCTACCCAGCAAAATTTACCTGACCCTTTAAAGCTCACCAAAACATGACAGAAGGTCCTCTTGATAGTCTGTATCATATATATGTTCTGAGGCTGTGCCGCCCATATGTTCAATAAAACTGTTGAATCTCAAAGTTATAATAATTTGCAATGAGGTGCCAGAACCAATTATTAAATATCATATGATCCAGCAGAGATGAAATAAAAATATACAGGGTCGATTTTACTGGCTCTGACTGTTGTGAAGATTATAAAATACTTAGAATTGCAGTTTAACTTAAGGGGAGTCTTAAACACTTCCTTATGCTTAAATTTTGCTCACAGCAGAATACCAGAAGCCAAATGCAGATGGTACGTTTTCCTAGGTACAAAGAGAAGACTGCCCTTATCATTATTGATTTGAATATCAATTTAGTAAAAAAAAGATATGCTATTATGATATCCTTTAATAGTGTAAACCTTTGTTCAAAAGAGCAAGTGACAGCCAAAAGTACAATTCAAGTGAGAAAAAAGGTACAGTGTGATTAGATCAGTGAATGATACCATCTCAGCCAAATAGCTTCCTATAGTGTGGAAAAAGAAGACATTTAGGACTAAGTGTAAACAGTCATTATTTATTTACCATGACATCTCTTAAACATGAATGAGTGAATGTTTTAAATACTAGTTTCCATCTTTTAGCCAAGGTCAGCTGTTTCACGCTGCTCTGTGCTTTTCCTCAAGCTGTAAAACCTAGAGGTTGACCTGAGATGTTTATATTACTTTTAATTGTCATTATATACCAGGGAGGGGTTTAGCTGGAATGATTATTTATTATGTCCTCAATAAACCCCCATGAATATGCTTTTAAATTAACTACAAAGCATCTCCCTGCTCTGGGTGTCTAAGAATTAAATTTTGTATTATACAATAGGGCAAAAAAGTTTTCATTCTGGCGGTGAATGTAAACCTGATCTTAATGTGTATTTATGGGTGCAAGTATCAAAATCTTGGTGCTGTAGGAAAAAAAAGTATTTCTGCCCTCAGTTATTGGAGCATTGCAGGAATAGGACCATGTTTGTCTATGTATGTTTACAGCACCTGTCAGCCGATACACGAGAAACAAGAAGAGTAATGTAAACTGATCCCCGCCTTTTGCTGAATATTTAATGCAGTCTGCTGGAAAGAAAAGCACAAACATTCTACTTTTCCAAAGCCTGTCTTCCTTGCCCTCTTCTAATTTTCTCTGGGGAGAGATGGGTTTCCAACTTGGTCAGTGCTAGTGCCCATTTGCTTCTAGATCTTCACTTTTAAGTCTTGGCTTTCTTCCTGTCTCCTGAAACTGAATTTACTTCATTTTAGCCACCTCACAGCAGACTTGTGTGTATATATTTTCAAGGAAATCCGATTGTCTGTATAGATTTTTAAATCAGCTTTCAGATCAAGTTCAGAAATTTGTAAACTGTTGTGTTGCGTCAGGCAATAGTGGAACACAGACCTCAGATGCACATCACCCAGTACGATAAAGTGATCTTTAAATGAGACAGCTAGGGTATAAGTAGATTAAAGTGGCCAATAATGGGAAAACAAGTGCCCATTCCAAGTGCAATTGTAAGAAATTTAAGCCTCAGGAAGTTGCATTATATATTTTATTAAATTGAGGGTGTATTCACACTTATTGTGGCTTGAAATTTGAACCAGTATTTTCTGTCTTTGGTTACCTTACTTTAGGATTTCTTAATGGGCTGAAGATGTAATGTGTAATATCATATGACTGCTTTAAGTTTTCAAGTTAGTTTCTCAAAAGTCGTAATTTCATTTAAATTGACAACTCCACGATAAACCACTGTTCTCTCATAGCAAACAGTATCTCACCTAAAATGCATGTAACAAGACCTTAGGATTCTAAAAAAATCCCACTTCTTTGTCAGTTTGACCTTGTTTACAAGAGAAAACAACTAATTTTGAGCAGAGCTACCTGTTAGCAGTATGTAAAACACTAGCTTTCAATAGGATTTAAATCCTATTTGTATTCAGTCTGCTGTTTTTCCAATAATCAAGAGGGAATAGAAATACGATCAAGCATCCCATTGATGTACAAAGAATGAATTTGTGCATATTCCAACGGAGTCCTTTTTCAAAGCATGTCTTTAATGTTACCTGTTAGCACAGGTCAATAGAGACCCTGAGCAGTGCCAAACAAAATAAACAGCGCAAGGGAAAATCACTTTAAAAATTACATATAGCACACTATGTAAAATGTTAAACCTTGTGATTTTTAAGAGGCTAAAGGTTTGGTTAATCAAAGAAAGTGAAAGAGGTGTGGCCTTTGCATCTCTTATTCAGAAAGTCATAGGTTACTCTGCCAGTCTTGAGACCAATGTCTCTGTGAGTGTCAGATGCATTCTCTGATGTGACTCAGAAGCTGTATTGAGCCTGGTCAGCTACCTGTGGAGAAGTCACTGCAGGTAGTTGCAGATGGAAAATGCAAAAATAATTATTTCCTCTTAGTGCTGGTTGATTAAACAGCTCCATAGTTCCACCTTCCTGAATCTTGGAATATTGTCCCAGAAACTTCAGAACCACATTTGATGCAAAGCAGCTTCTGCCAGTTTTGAGAGGAGGACCCTTTGTCCACCGTTATTTTAGTGGATTTTTGTGGGAAGTAACCCATTGTTTCCTTTATGCAGCACTGTCCTGAGGTAATCTCTATATTGCTGAAAAACACCATAATTGAAAAAAGAAAAAATTCTCACAGAATGCCACCAAGTTTTTGGTTCTAGGGATGAATATATAGTCTCTATTACAATTTGTAATCTCTTACAAATTGTAAAGACTGCCACTTACAGGAAGGATTGTCTTCTTTGAATGTCAAAGTACTATTTCTCACAGGACTAACATGAGCTTGTTTTTGCAAAACCATTATGTTTATGATTTAATTTGGTCATAAAATTTGGTAAGAATTTGGATTGAGAGTTGTAGAGGATGACTATAGAGTTAAAACCATGAAAAGAATAGCATAGGTCATCATATTCAAGTTTTGTCTTGGGTTCTATAACATACCAGTGTTGTGTTTTACCGTCAGTTTGGTGTTTTTCAGAAGCTCATCCTCTGTCAAAGAAAAGGGTTACAGATTCATGATGTGCCAGGAGGGGTTGCATATATTAGTTTTATTTGCATTCCTGTGTCCATATGTATGTTCAAACACACTCAGAAATATATGTATAATTTAATTGCTAAATGCTTTGGAGTTATTTTAAGTGTCCATAAAAATACCTGTTGGCCTGCTGTTTCTGTTGATAGCAAACAATATTGCATGCTATATTCAACATAGTTCAAGAAAAAGGTAAAGGTGAAAAAGTTTGCAAATCTTTTACATAGATTGATAGGGAATAATTTCTAGTATTTACCCTATATACTTACTAATATATAGGACTTATCCTGGTAGTGGTATTTTTGTTCATCTTCCTAGTGAATATTCATGACTTGTGGCTCATTACACTTCTAAAACATGGTGCAAATCCCAGTATGTGAGCGACTTTTAGTTGTAATAAGATAGAAAACATTATTCACATATGTCAGAGGCAGGAATGAGTGATTCATTGTAGTGTGGAAAGGGAAGCAAAAGACTGATGCACTGCTATATAAGTTTAAGTTATTTAGATTTGGTGGCAGATTTCAGTTGCTACCTCCCCATATAGTCAACAAAGTGTCAAAAAGCAGCTCAGGGTACCTAGCAACCTCTGTCTTTTAGCTCTGTAGGAGTTCTTTGATGAAGACAACTTAATGTGATGCCCTCCAACAAGAAGAGCCTGAAAGATGTTGAGATGCTCCACTATTTCAGAAAATATACAGATGATGCTTGGTTTTTGTAGAGGCAGAGGAACAAAAAACTTGAATTAGGACTAACAAAAACTCCATGAGGTTCTTTGCCTTATCTAAGAGAATAATTTTAGTTTTTGAAATTCCCCAAGCCTTATATTATCTACCCTTCATTCTAGCTTAGATTTCAGTGAGAAGCAGAATACTCTTATGTATCTGCGATAAAATACATTGATGCTAAGAAATTATTAGAATAGGGCTGATTCTATACCCATTGGAATCAATGAAAGGGCTGACTGATTCCCCTGTGTATTAGTTCATCCTTACGTTGTGTCTTCACTCTCTTTCTAAGGCTTTTTCTGCTACATCCCTGACATTTTTTTGCTGGTATCAATCAACAACAGGAAAATAAGAATAGAGAACAAGTTTGGAATAACAGGTAAATGAATATAATATGCTAGAACTAAATAAATGATAACAGCATTAATTTCTTATAAAAATTAACCTGTGAGAAGTATAAGGAAGGAACTGTGGGTAAAGTCTCTTTGAGGGAATGTATAATGATTAAGATTTCGAGTCAATAGGAAAGAAATCTATGTGCTGCAGATGACAGTTGCATTTTCTGTTGCTTGTTTGAGCCATACATGTCAGTCAAACTGAAGCTTAACTTTGTACGTGATTACTTTGCTTGATGTTGGATCTATCATCTACAAGAAAGCACATGGGTTTTTTCGTTTGTATTTGAAATCCTCTTTTCTGGATTTCTGTCCTAACTCTAAATACTAAATTTGAGTCAAAATTTTATAGGGAAATGTCTGTCATCCCTCTGCATTCCAGGAATTGGAACTGAAAATGGGGAGTAAACAGAAGGCTTGGGACCTTTCTCCACCTTCAAGGGAAGATACTACTATGAAATCACAAAGCTCTCTTTTTTGGGCTGTCAGCTTCCTTATTAATGTTTCATTGAGGTTATGGTTCAGTCAAGAATTAGGACCAAAATTCACAAAGCTGCAATCTCCCGAACTTTTTTTAGTAGAAGATAGGGACAAGTTGACACTCAACTTCAGCTTTGTTCTGACTCACTTGTTGAAAAACCTACAGAAGTACAACTCCAAAGAATGTTAGCTTTTGTAATTAATCTTATTATTTCTCCAAGCACTGACAATTGGGGTAATTTCTTTTAGAAAGTTTAAAGAAAAAGTAGGAAATTAAAAAAAGAGGTGGTGAACTCTGAATGGACAATCCATGCCACTATTAGAATCTCTAATGGTAGCTGACCAAAGTACTAGTTTTCTGTGTGACTGTACCCGTATTATAAAAACCTTTAAATTTACATCTGGGTTCAAATTTTTTTGGTTTAAAACCGGGCATTTGTCTTCTGTTGAATTCTCTTCTTCATAGCTTCCATTAAATTTTATATGTATCAACCACAGAGAAATCCTTGAAGATATGAAATAAATTTCATATCATGCTCTGAGTACTTTTCTCTCTAGCAATCTGTTTCTTAACATCACACAAGCACACACAAATGGAGCCAAAGCCAGACTGGTGTCCAGAATTAAATAGAAACCAAGACAGCATTCTGTCTGAATTTCCATCTATGGACTCACAGGTGTGAAAATCAGTCAAAACTGCCCTACAGATGCTTAAAAAATGCATGGGGACAGTGGACCTGGAAGGGCTCACGAGATGTTGAACCCTTTTTGACTTTAGGCTGCAGTCTTGTCAGTCCTCTCTCCTTGGGCAATTCAAAGTGTAAGTAACTCCTAGACCTTTGAAACTTACCTAACAGTTTCAGAATACTAATATTTAGTTGTATGCTTCTGGAAGAAAAGTTGTAGTCACAGACTATGGAAAAAATTATGTGCAGGTGGGCTGCCATAATTCAAGAATTTGACTTCATTTAGCACAGGAAGCTGAGGGTGTGAAAACATTAATGCTGACACACTATCCAGATGGCTAGTTTACCATGTGCAAGAAGACAGTACGGCAGTGATTATGCTGGAGCCAAAAATTACACGTGGAGATGGAACAAACTTCAAAAAGTCAGTCTCTTAAATGTGCCATTATACAAATTAATCTAAACTGATATGCTCATCTATTGCCCTACTAAAACATTACTGGAAGAATATTACAGGCAAGCTGTTCTGAAAACAAAGATATTATCTTATTGCTATTTTTACAATGCCTAAGATGGCCCATCACAACCGTTTTTGTGTATCCATTCTTCATAGTGTTGCATGAGAGTCAGTCTATGCACTTGAAATACATAGATGCGTATTAGAAAAAACGTAGAAGGTAAAGGGAATATTAGCACATGTAAACAGGCTTTCTAAAGTAAAGGAGGCGTGATACTTTTGGGGCAAGAGAAGGAATCTCAAAGAAACTTACGGATTCCTACAATCATCTGCTCAAACCTGATAAGGACTGGAAGTTCCACTACTGAGAAAAATAATTTTCTCTTTGCTCAGGATTAATTTCCTTGCTCAAATGACTAGTTTAAATCAGTTCTTTCAATTCTGGCTCAACTAAATAATCATTGGATTAAAGCAAATTAACTTTGAAAATATTGCCAGAATTGTTGCTAGAAAATTCTGAAACTGGAGAATTTAGGAATTTCTAGGAATCACACCCTAGGATTAATGCTAGGATTAGTGTGCTAAAGTGGTTTTTTTGTTTATGTAAATTAACTTTGCAAACAAAGTTTTATTTTCTTTGATAGAGTAATATGTTCCTGCAGCAGAAGTAGTACAGAGTAAATGCCCACAATTGAAATAACTGGAAGTGGTAGGCGGAGTGATCTAATATTTAGGAAGTCCAAACATTTGTCTTTACTTTAAAAATTAAGTTTTTCTTCTCTTTTGTCTCACTATTTTTTTATTCATACAAACTAGCATGTAAGTGCTTTGACTCAAAAATTTCGTTTTACTGTGTGCTTTTATATCACTCAACCTGATGGGACTCCCAATTCCAGTAGATAATAAAATATTTTTTCTCCTTAAATATGTGTTGGAAAAACAAGGAAGACTTTTTTATTGTTGTCAATGAAACAGATCTTCTACCAGGATGTAGCATAACTATGTCTGAGACAGCTCAAAATGTCTAATTTGAAGTAGAAATTTAGTTATGTGTGAAGCACCGTTGCTGGTGCTGGTTGCTGGTTAAACTACCAGACAGTAGTTTAACTGAAAGACAAGAGAGTAGATTTTGTGGAACAGGTATCACTTCATGAGAAGAGAAGACAGAAATTCATAGTGCTGAACATGCGCTGGATAGTTTTCCTAAATAAAGAGCCAAATTTATTAGAAAGGTCTATGGTGCTCCTGTGGTTCTTAAGAATTTTACAAAATGTCTGCCTGCCCAAAGCAAGGTGATTCACTTAAATAATCTCAAACCAGAAACTCATGCAGCAAGCAAAGCATTGAAAACCCTGTGGACAGGTCAATTTCTGTAGCTTGCTTCATTGCAGGTAGGTATGTGCAGTCTTCTTTTTAATCCTTCGAATGGTGCAATTGCACCTACAATGATAGTGTGATTTGGTATTCTGTTTTCCTTTCAGGGAACTATTCCATATTTGTTTTAAAGAAAAAAACCAAAACAACGTGTTTTCTCAACATTCTTCTTCTAACATTTTTATTTAGTTAGTTAGTCAGTTAGTTATTTTTGTTTTGTTTATAGCAGAGGTAAGAGTGATATCACCCATTTTTGACGATTGAAAGGGGACAAACAGAATTTAGATTCCTGGTGTTCTTCTGACACTGCCTATCACAGTGTCCAGTAGTGTTTCCGTGCTTCCATGTATTTCTTCTTTGGTGTTTAGACCTGGGTTGTTGCTCACTTGACTGTTAGAATATAAGCTTCTTGGGGTGGGAACCACCATTTTTTTCTGTGTTAGTGCAGAAGTGTAGTATGAGTCTAGTATATGACATTTAGAACAGCATGTAATAAATGAATTGAAATTACAAGAAATTGATGTCTTTTCAATATCTTTGCTCTTGGAAATGGCTAAAATTATTCTAGCTTATCTTTTTTTTCAGAATTATCAGACTAAATTTGACATTCAGCATGAAAAATTACAGCCTGAAACAGTTAGTCTGACAAAGTTACAACTAGCTGAAAGTAACCACATAAGGAAAAGTGTCCACCAGCTCTGGAAATAGGTCTTGTATTCCTCATCAGTAATGGAACAACAGATACATTTAGGCCAACTGCTTGGTAGTAAACAACATCTAGTTAAATTTTCTGAAGTAAACATTAAAATTTTTAAAAACCTTGACTACTATGTCTGCCTGAGATCAGTTTCTCAATTCTGTTATGGGCATTTACATGCATTTAATAAATGTCTTATTGGAAGTTTCCTCAATAATTTTTCAAGGTGGTTCTATGGTGCAATGAATCTTATTCACTGTTTTCTATACAAATGTCAGTAGATATTGCCATGCAAACTTTTGTTATTAAATTCCAGTAGAGACTCTGTTGGAAAAAATTTCTATAATCTGTGAAAGTCAGATCACATGGCGTAACCTTGCTGAGACCCCTAAGTGCTTGGGTTACTTGAATAGGAACCAAAGAAGGCTGGCTGCTGACCGTTAACAGGAGAGGGAGCTCCAGAGATGCAAGAACTACTCATGATGTTTTATTTTGTAATATAGTCACATCAGAGATGTTTAATTTACACGAAGAAAATGCCACTAGAGGCTTTGAGTTAAATATCAGACACATGACAGACGTCTTGCCTTGGAGAGTTAGCTGATTTTGTTTTGCTTTCATGTGCTTTTTGAACTCTTCCTGTAAACCACTCTTGCCATTCAGAGCTTGAGCATTAGCAGAGTCTAAAAAGCTCCTCATTGCATTGCTGCATAGTTGCTGCATGTATTAAATGACCGCAGTAGTCATTAGAGGCATAGTATTGATCAGCATGTACCACGCCAAAGTCCATGATGTTTTTTGGTAATAGAAAAATAAAACAGCTACATTGTTCTAAATACTGCATATGATAAATGGCTTTGTACTGTTTTTTTGTGTTCAGGCAGTGTTTCTTGCAAATCTTTGAACCTAAATGGTTTTTGTGGTAATCATGGTTGCTCCTCTCTGGGTTTTAGTTCATATGCTTCTCACTTCATATTCAAAGTAGAAATGTATTTACTAGTTCATGAAGCTGATGTATTGAACTGGAAGAAAACTGGACAGATTACTACTTCTTTGCCGTAGGAGTAGATCATAGGGAGATTGGGTGGTGGAAGAGATTGAACTTCTCTCATTCTCTCATTTGGCCCATTAAGACATCTGCTTTCCCTTTTGTGTGGTGAAAGCTTTCAATGTAAGCTAACATGATTATTTCTTTGTTTTCTTTATTCTATTTTTTGGACATATTGTATGTTACAAATCATAATTTTGATTAGTCATGAGTTTTGAAGAAGTAGTAAAAAGTTGCATTCAGAGACCGTCTAAATAATGCAAGCAATGATAACAAAAAACACGTGCAAGCAAAATGAATGTTAAAAAATCTTCCGTGGCATTTGGCAATGGGATGCATTTGATACATTTTATTTTCAGTGAAATGCACACTGGACTATGGTCAACACCTGTTTTATGCACAATTCTAGTTTCACAGATCTAATCAAGTGTAGAGGAAAAAGTGTGACAAGTTGGGTTTTAGGCAAAGAATGATCAGTGGAGGGAGGACAGGAGAGCTGCAGGATCAGAAAAGGCTGGTATTAATAATTAAACATTAATTCTGTTCTAACCGGACCAATATTTATCTGTCCACTTCTCAAAGTCTAGAACTTTTTATGAAGTATGGATTAATTCATTATTCTAAAAAGAGGACTGAGGGGGTAACTTCTCTTCATATGGGCTTTACATATAGAACTTGCCAAGAAATATGTTGAGAATTGTTTTAGATGTTGCAAAACATTTGAGCTTCTTGGCTACTTTTCTCTTTCACAAGACATTAAGTTAAGCTTAAAAGAGCAGATATTAGACTCTAACAGATCTATACAAAAAATCATTAAGGGTTGTTTTCAAAATGGCTACTTTAAATCTATGCAGTAAATAGAGACAGCATGTCTGTATCAAAGAACACTATATATAAAGATCTGTCATTATTATTCACTTCACTTTCTAAGCAGTCAAATTTGCATGACTATTCAGGAAACTAAACGGAATTAGCCCTTTTGACCTCAGGAGTCTTACACAGTTAAATATTTATGGAACATCAGAACATGATAGTGGCTATTATGGCTCCTCAATTTTAGCAATTAATTTTATTGACAGAACAATAAGGACTGCTTCTTTATCAGTGTTGCAACATCATAATTCACTTTCTATTTGTTTAAAAAAAAAAATCCACAAACCAAGCCACTGCATCTTGCTCATATGAAATGGGCAACCTCTGTCCTAATACAGGTCTACTTAAAAGCTGTGTGCACAATTCATCTATTTCACCATATGTGAGACTGTCATGTTGTCGTAGTACACATTATGCTTTCTTTCTCAAAGCATTAAAGATAATCAATATATTTTTAAAAGCATACATACAATCATTTTCTAAATCAATCGAAAACTTTTTCATGACATTTAATTTGCCTAATTTAACTCTCTCTTACCATTCTACGGTTATGTTTTGATTTTACTCAGCACATTGAATGCTTTGTTTTGTTTTCAACAGATGTGGCTTTGAGTCCACTAGAGAACAATTTATGCGTTAGACTTAGAATTTTAAATGAACATGCCCTCTAATGATTTCCTAAGTATAAGAAGACACTTAAAAAGTGACACTGAAACCAAGAAAAATTACTTAAGGGATCAGTTACATCTAAAATGATGAAATCAATAACAATATTTTCTCTGGGATTCTTTCTCTTCGATAAGCAAAATCTTTACTTAAGTTAAGAGCCACATTAAAATTTAATCACAATCTGTGTGCTTTAGCAATTGATAATTTCTGGACATCTGTCTTCTGTTTTGTTAAAGTCTTGTGTTCCTTCTGGTTTTGTCTTGTCTTTCATAGCAAATAAAGGTACATTTGAAATTTTCAAAAAATGAAAAAGGGCTTATAATTCAGGCTAGAAAATGTCATGGCCTATAACCCTTTGTCTTCTTTTTTTTTTTTTTTTTAACAGGCCTAATTAGCATTAAATAGCATTATAAAAAGGCAAATTCTATTCTAAAAACAACCGTGTGTGAAGATAGCAAAAATACTAGCTCTAATGTGAGCAACAAACAACGAGATTTGAAAAAAAAATATGTATATTGATTCTATTTATCTTAAATGAAAGGACGGTTTATTACAGTCAGTTTATACAAGCTGTTTTGTCTTTATAAGTGCTTTTCAGCTATATCTTAAATAATTTAAACACTAACTTGGCATTAGAGTAGTTTTAAAAACATAGGAATGATGATAAGTACATTTATACACATTTCTGAAAACTTTTGCCTTTGGAAGGGTGAAAGCTGAAGTGTTAAGATGACATATTTCATAATCTAAGACCAGATTTCATAGGAACAACTACAGTGATTTCTGCTGTAGTCCCTTGCTTCCTCTGAACCTAATTTCTCAGAGGAGGAGAATAAAGAAGGATTATCTTTCACAGAACTTCCTCTGATTACAGCTCCATTCTGTGATCACCTAACATGTCTGCAGAGACTTGCAGTGATAATCTAGTATTTATTATAGGAGGACTATTTAGGAAAATCAATATGTTCAGTGTAGGCTGTGCATTTAAGTCTTGAAGGCTGAAATAGCTGACATAGTGGTCATACTATAGTGTCTTGTGGTAAAACATTTTTCACTCTATTTCAGTGCTTGAGTTAATCAATAAGGTTAACTACATTTGTCAGGATTAGGGTCAATAAAATTTGTACTCGTTCAATATCAGAAGTAATGTAAGTGCTTGTATTTACTTTTGTCATACTTTGCATCAGTTGCTAATTAATTAAACTTCTGCTGAAATTAATAAATAAGTAATAATTAGATATACACATTAAAAAAATAATTCAAAATGAAGCAGATTGCTGTTTCTTGAAAATATAAGTATCCATATAGTATGTCAATTAAGAAAAAAACTGAAATACTCCAAATATGTCCACAATATGTCCAAATATGTCTGCAATATGTCCAAATGTATGCACAATATTACAAATTTCAGTCTATTGCATATTTTAGCATATATAGAGTTTAGAATCTGTACATTAAAGATGAATATTCTGAAATAGCTGGAATTGTCTACACCAACTTTTGAAAATTAGTTGATTTTTTAGTTTATTTTATTCGTCAAACATCTGGACACTATATCATGAGACTTTTAAAATTATAATTTACAATAGCACTTTTTTCAGTGTGGAGAAACTAAAATTACCCAAATTTTTAATATATATTTTTATGTACCTTAAAAGTGATTCAAAATTATTAATTTTCCATTACCATTTTACTTGCAGCATGTTTTAAAGTATATTCTTCTATCTTACTTATAAGAACCTTTGACATTTTGTCATTTCCTTCATCTGTTGCTTTTGAAAATACTTCTATTTCATATTTTGGAGAAGTGATTTTTTGTCAATCATATTGGTTTTTTTATTAGTGGATATAATACTTTTTCCACTACTGAACAGAATACAAAATCTTTTTTAAAGCAGAATAAATAATTATAAATATTGCATATTCATTAGGCACCAGAAGAATGGGAAATGTTGTTTTTTGAGGGATGATATCTCCAGCAGTTTTATTTGAAGCATACTCTCTTTGTAGGATCAAAACCTATGTAATTGTGTCCTAGCTGCTTCCATTTGGGTCAACTGTTTCAATTTTTTCCTAATGCTAACATTTTCTCTTGAAGTCTTATATGTTTTGTGATGTTACTTTCCTCTTAATATCTATGAATAGCTAATATTTACAAGATCTTTGGTTTTTTTACTCAATAAATTTATATCAGATTATCAGTTTACATTTTTAAACATAAATACAAACATATATGTTAAATGATTCATGAATATACTTTCCTTTCTTGTCTTTTTAAAGAGTTAAAGAGACTAAATCATTTCAAATGAATGCACTAACTGTCTGCTTTTCTGAAAGCAAAAGCCAAATGAGTGGTTAAAAATATTGCAAGTTTGAAAATGCAAATGGTGTTATCCAAATATGCAGCCATATGTCCACAAGACACTCATTTTTTGGAAAATTTTAAAGCTTTGAAGTAAAAATATATTTCGAGATTCATGGCCTGCTCCCCCCACATCCTAAGTGTAATTAGAAAACAAGCACATTAAAATGAAATGTCAATAATACTAGGAGTACTGACTTTACTGAATATTACATATTTTTCCTATAGTAGCACAATTGCTATACTGAATGCAAATGCCTCAATATGCTATAAAGTTCTCTATAAAGATTAGATACTTCTTCATAAGTGATCTTATTTTCCAGCAGCTATTTTTTCTAAACACCTGAGGAGTTAATAGAACCTCTTCAGGCTTAGAGGCTCACCAAACTTAAACATAAATTAGTTTGTGTAATTTATGCTGCGAAGTTTGTCTAACCTTTAAGCAACTTTGCTCTGCTGATCACAGCATCAGTAACAATGGGGGATATGAGGCCAAATCCAAGTGGTTAAACCCCTAACAGGAAAATATCAATTAATCTTTTTCAATGGAGTTGAAGTATGGGTAATCCTCTCATTAAATAGTTTGAACTTTTCTCCCAGTAAACAAAAGAGGGATAATGAGTGATGTGGTCTGACTTGTTTACATGGAGAATCTTCAAGAGGCTTAGGCTCAGCTTCTCAACACAGGGTTCTTCATAGTCACTTGTCACTAATTGCCCTTTTTAAAGACATTTGTGTCAGTTGAGAAATTCCAAAAAGGAAAGGTTTTCTGTCTTTAAGAATGATAATGAAAAATGCCAGTATTTTGATCTGGTACACATTAATTTCACTGTTTGGAACGCTGACTTCCCAATTCAATAAGTAATGTTTTTTTATAATTTTTTAACAACTTTGAAACTACTCTTATTTTTCATTGATATATTTTAGGTAAATACAGGTCTTGAAGAAATCCTTCAGGTACTTTCATTCTGACTTGAAAAGTGAACAGGAAAAAAGATATATTCTGGTTTAACTCTTTTACATAAACCCACTGTATTTTCAGAAGTGTGAATTTAATTTGCAATATCTTTTGTGCTTGCTTTCTTCTCAAACCCAGGCTCAGAGACTTGAGTTTTGATTTAGCTTTGCCTAAAAATTCAGATAGAATCAGCCAAGCGCGTTCAGTTCTCTGATGGCCTTTCATTGTTCCTCCCAAGACACATTCTCCATCAGCAAGCTCAGTTATCTTGAAATAAGATGAAGTGTTTTAGTATGCAGATATAAGATAAGATATAAGTAAGGTTAAGAAATTTCAGTAGGGCCTCACTGTGACAATTCAGAACCTCAGATCCAGGTAGGGATCATATCAGGCACAAAATATAAAAGCAATTAGATAATTTCCTCTTCAATTTCTGATACTCTTAAAGAAAAAAGTTACAGTACAGGATGCCAGGCATACCAAACCTTTTCCAAAACAAAGAGCTTCTATTTTCTCCTTTAAAAAGTTAAGACCTTTAAGGAAATAAGTCAGGTGAAGTATATGCTGCGGCCAATATTTTTTCATTAGGTGGAGAACAAAATTTTAGCATACCATACAAAAAATTAGATACGTAATTTTGTCTGTGAGGAGGATTGCTATAATAAAGGGGAAGTTTAATTCCCAGGAAATTTCTTGTTTCTTGCTGTTTTCATACACAGACGATTTGGAGGCCAGCATATTCTGCATGTTTCATTTAACAATACTGTGCTAATGAAAATTAAATCGCTTCGGGAGAGCCCATGTCAAGCTTTCACAGAAGAATGCAGTGGGTGAATTCGTCAAAAGTCCCATCTCCCTCTACTGTAAACCAAATCCTGAATTTGCCTGCTTAGATCGGGAAATTGTTTGTCTCATTTCCATCTGTTATCTCTATTTGATGAGGGTTTTTGCTGGGGCAGTGTTTCTCCAAATACATCTGAGTGTCTCTGACAAGTCATCAAAATCCTGCAGATAAAGCAGACTATGTGTAAGTAGGAAAAGAAAAAAAGAGAGAGCAAAGAGGAAATATAGACCGTATATTCTTTAAAATTGTTTATTACTTTCCAAGGAGATACAAGAAGGGATTTCTGAGGAGCTGTCCTGATGACTATGCTGTTCTATCAGCTCTTGAGACAGCTCTCCTCAACTCTATTTTCAAAGGTGTATTGGATCTGTTGGTCTTGGAGATTAGGTGTGAATAATTCTTGTGGACTTTTTCAGCAAAGTTTATTGCGCTGTATTAATAGGGCAGACAATGTAATTAAAAAAATGAAAATGCTTTTTCTTCATCTTCTTTGTCCATTTATGTCCATCACTTTAGATTGGTTGTTTGGTCTGTTTGAATGCAATTTAATTAATTTGAGTTGTGCATTTTCATAGAACAGTCCTTGTATTAATAACGCTGCTTATACATGAGAACGCAGAACTGCAATTTGTGAAGACTTTTTAGATGTGGTGCGTGTGTATATATATATATATATATGTCTAATTTCAACTAGGAACATCTGAATTGCTTTTAATAAATACCAAATAAAGATACCTTTGTTATTTAAGAAAAAGTCAGACATCACCTCCAATGTCTTGTCTTTCATCAATTACTGTATCACTCCCTGCAGCTGCTAGTGTAACTTGAAGATCTCTTACAACAAGAAACTAGACATAGTGTTCTCCTAATGTAGTTTTGTTCATTTTCTGTTAGCTGTAGTCACTAATACTGTACTCAACTTAGAGAAAAATAAAAGTAGGAGAAATTGTATAGATTCAAGGATTTTATTAATAGTAATTGGTCTGATGATTGTGGGAGTCGCAGTTTCTAAGGTCATGTTTTGTCTAACTGGCTAGCTGGGAATTTAGCCTGGAATTTATCTACATATAATGTTGTATAGAAACTAAGAATTAAATATTTACATCACAATGCAGTATCTAATATTTAGTAAAAATCTGAAAATCCTTAAGGGCCAAGTCATAGTGAATTTTCTTCTGTTTGGTAAAGTGAATTTGTGCATTCCAGCTATGATTATAGTGCCTGTTGATGTGTATTCAGTGAAAGAATTTTAAGTTGAATTACCTCACAACTGACATGAATAAGATTGCACAGATGGTGTTTTCTTACATATATCAATTGATGGGCATTAACAGGTTAAGCTACAGAAACTTAGTTTCTGACAAGTCTGAGACCCAAAACTCTGGGAAAGGGAAATATTAGGAAATACTTTTGTGATGCCCAGAGATGTTTCATACTTACATTTTTTTTTTTTAAATTCTTGGCTAATGATGATAAAGGAATCTTAAAATTGGGCATTATCTTTCCCTGCTTTTTATTTGACTTGATAACAGAATATCATCCACCCTGCTCTTTAGAACAGCTGAGCGATCTTCTAGCTACATAGTTAGACATCTTACATTCTTGGAAGCAAGTTCTTAACAATAGTTTTGGTTTGTTTTGAACAGAGACACAGATTATAATTTTCAGTGTGATTTGTGTTCTAAGTCTCTTCACACCTCTTCAAAATAGATTGTCTCAGGTGCAGGACATGTTCTAAATGAAACTGCTTGCCATAACAAATCTTCTAGGGCTTCATTGTAAATTCCTAAAATTAATAGTAGAAGAATTTCATCTACGTTTTGGCTGAAAATAAATAGTGATTTACTAAATAAAAGTATATGTCACACTGCAAGTTCTCTTAACAACTGAAATTTATTTTATTTGAACTACCTAAAAACAAATGTTGAAGTTATTTATTCTGCTGGAAACTACTACAGTTTACCTCAGTTTAAAAAGAGACACAAGGTGAGAATAAATTAGTACATAAAAACTGTGCTGTTGTAAGAGATGCACACATGCAAAAAAGCTTCCCATCAGTACCATTCAGTATCCCTTTTTCATCAGCTCGGACACTTAGGAATCTTGCACTGAACGAAATATACTCCCCAGTCTGGCAGAAAGCTTTTACACTTGTTTTGTTGGGTTAGTTTTCTGCCGGGTTGGTGAGTTGAATCACCTCAAAGCAGAGCTTGTAAAACTCAAAGTCCAGCAAAATGGAGAACAGAGCAGAGATGTGGCCAGTTTTTCTCTTTTGGCAGCTCTAATGTGTAATTTCACCTTGAATTAATATAAAGGCATTTACATATTGTAGAATATTGTTGTATGGAAACATAGAAAAGAGCTTCTCTGGGTGTTCAGTCTTACTACGTTACGTGAAAGAAGAATTGATTTCAGCCACAGAGAAAGCGGATGATCTTTCCAGGAAGTCATTTAGAGGATAAGTCTCTTGAGAAAGGCAAGTCCTAGCAGAAGAATACAGTGCCTGGTTCTCTGAGAAGATATTTGAATTTGTCTTTCACAACTATGACAAATAATTTGCTATGTGTTCCTTTATTGCTTCTGTTTAATAGAAAAATAAATAAAATAAGATCAACAATAATAAATATTCATTGAAGTTTCATTTGATTAGTGCACTAAATACAAAATGCATAGAATTCTTAAGTGGAAAGTGCAAGGTAGTGGGAGAGTAATGAATGGCATCTGGACTTGTAACGGTGGAAAGAGAAGAAGTGAAGGAAGACATTTTCATGGTGCGGTGCTAATAGGGACTTGTGATCCATGTTCTATTTGCATTTATCTTTATTCTGATATAAGCTCATTCAATACCATCAGAATGTGAGGTAATGGATTGTTTAGATAAACAGTTATGTAATTATAAGAATTCTTCTACTCTTAACTGAAGTAAGTGAATTTCATGCTAATTTTATTAGGTAAAAAAAAATCTTATGAATGTTTTTGGATACTGTAAAACCAGAGTAGGAAGAGGAGTGACATATTTCTGTTTGTTCTGGCTGTTGGGAAGATTCATAGTTCCCGCTCTGTGAAGTTCTTGCTCTCTGGAAAGAGACCTTGAGCTGCTGTTATGGGAAAGGATCCAATCAAACACTTGATTGTAAAGTATTGCTGGGATGCATGTAGACAATATGGTTTGCTTTCCTAGCTCCTCGAAGCCTCTTCTTTTGCATCCTTTACATCATTTTTTGGAAGAAATAGAGAAAAAAAAGCTCTGTTTCTATTTTTTAGCAATCTGGAAAGGTAGAGCTTCTTATATGTTTGCAATATTTAGCTGTTGCATTAAAGATGATAATAATCACACACACCCAAATATGTACTAATATATTTATAATCTTTGGGATTTACTCTTTCACCCTTTTTTGGGATTTACTCGATATACACTTGTTTCTTCTCATGTACTAAGTCATTGAAATAGTTCTGAAAGTAAACACCATATCCGGAGATAATATGTTTTTAAATATATGGACCTTGTGGAAATATTTAATAAATCATTATCTAAATTATATTTAATGTGCAAAATATAGATGCTGCATTCACAATAAATGTATTTGTGAACTCCTACATAATCATTAAAGTACCACATTCATAATAAGCTGAATTTTGTTTTAGAAGGGCACATAAGTACATTCCAGATTAGTAATTTTTTTTAACACAGTGTTTTCTCCATCACAGGCTATAAAATCTGTGCCAGATTTTAAGTTTTTCAGCAATTCTTCATACCTATTCAACCTCCATATCCGTGGCAGTTTGTTCTAAGGCCATTTTTCCTATTCGTTACTGTAGAGTGGCAAAGGCTATGGGGTCATAAGCTTACCAGATTTTCCAAATCTTCCTTGGCCCCATAACTTTTGGTGGAGGAGATGCCACTCAAATGAGATAGGAATTCAACTAATTTCAAGAAGCTTTTTCTGTCTCAGTGACTACTAATTTTCCCTTTTTCTTCTGATGAAAAAAATCCAGTTTTCACCTAAAATTATCAACAAGGACCACATAGATTAAAGATGTTTTCAAGGCATTATAGGCAGGCTTTCTATCATTTTGAATTCATTTCTGTGTGCACAAAGCCTCAGGTAAACCTTGTTTATGAAAACCAAATGAACTGAATCCTAGAATGTTCATTCCACCCTAGTAATTAGAGCTGCTGATTAACACCTCACATTCACAGCACTTGCATAAACATAAACCTAAGCAACAGCAACAGAAAGTGTCATTAGGACAATCTTAAGAACAAGAAACCTGTCACCTGCTGCTGACACTGAAATTTGTTGATTGAGCTGAAATATATTGCTGGCATATAATGCTGCAAAGGAACGAGCAGAGATATCTGCCTCTTTGCAGCAGAAGTAAAATTGTAAGTAACTGGGGTTCCAAAGAGGAGCAGGAAAAGGGATTCTGAATTTAGGCCTGATTTTACCCTACACACCCTCTGTTCTGGCACATCTTACCTTTGAAGTAATAAAGTGTGAATGGATGACATTTTGTAAACTGCCTTTTGCCATTACTCCTGAAAGCTCTCCCTAGGAAAAGAGAGAGAAAATGATATATTTTGCCGTGTGCTTCATTATCTTTTCTCATCCTATAAGTTAGTCCCCTGGAAGAGATAGGAGCATTGTAAAATCAGATCCTTAACTGTGTTGTCCTCAACATAGTAACAGAGTCAGCTACGTGTGCTGATGAACATTGAATGTTTCAGAAAATATAGTGTGAATGAAGGATAGGAAAAAGAAAATTCATTAAATTTATTTGGGCTTTCGTGGGTGCAAATATCCCAGGTCTTGCAAGAAGAGAGCTTATGAAACTATTATCTTCCTTTGATGACCAAAAAAAAGGCTTTTGGTCTGTTTTTCTGAGTAAAACATGGCATAGTGCTTTAATAGAGAACCTAGAATTAATTATATTAAGATAATTAAAAGTATATCTCACAGTTGTCTTATCCTAAATTGACTTCTGAGAAAAATATGTTATCCAGATAAAATGAGAGCAAGGAAAAAAAAGAAAAAGAATGGAAAAAGACAGATTAGGTTGATTGTCCAAGAAGCATCCTAGTTATAGTCAAGTTGAGAATGTTTCCATCAGAAGCATTGAGAGATGGCTTAAGGTAAAAAATGTGTTTATCTAGAGATGAGAAACTAGATGAACATACAGCATTAATCTCTGTGGCTGATCCCAGCACAGACTGGTAGACTTTATAGATGTTAATTGGTGTCAGCCATTTTTCAGTTAAAGAGACATTATAGGTTAATTCCCTCATGGTAATCTAACATAAGTAGAGGGGAAGAGGATGGATAAGACATGATTAACAGTGAGGAAAGCATTTGATGAGTAGTCATTGGTGCTTGAGTTTTCTCCATGTTTCCCAAATTCATTTCTAAGATCTTCTTAGGCTTTGTTTCATTAAACTTTTCAGATTTTAATAAAAGAATTATTAATATTTGATTCTGTATTTTTAATCCTGCCTGTTTAAGAACTTTGTCAATACCCTAAAATACCTAAAATAGAGGTGCCCTGTGGTTTACCATGCTAGCTGCCCATCGCCAGAAACCCCGTTAATTAGAGTGGGATTTTCACCAGTAGGGGGCACGACCTATTTGCTATTTCTAGTTTTCTTGTATTTATAATTTTTGAGTTAAAATATGACACAAATGAGAGCTAAATTTAATTTGTGAAATAGAAAGGTAGAACATCAGGTGGGTTGTTTATATAGTTCACTATGAATTTTTTTCCACAATATATATCTACGTTAATGAAAAGTCGTAGTAATATCTACATTTAATTTTAATTCAAGATTATTAAAGTCCTAACTAAAAGGAAGATTCTTTGGAGATTTTTGTTCATCATCAGAAATGAGGTCGCTGCTGAAGCAGCATGTACATTTTTTTCTGTTCAAAAATATCAAGGTTTATTATAAGAAAAGAGGACCTGCTATGTTTCTGTGTCATATTTATTATTATACCTACATTGAAAATATTTAAATAAAAAGGAAAAATTAACTCAGGGGGCAGAAAAGAAATGGTGGATAGAGATGAAAACAGGAGTCAGGAGTTCCAGTGGTTAAATTTATAAACACCAAGTTAGTTCCTTTCCAAATTTTTAAGGCATTGTTTGAAGGATGTTTTAATGTAGACAGTCTCAAATAACATCTTTTAACATTGCCTGTTTTGGAGGTTGGTATAAGAATGTTTTTAACCATTTGATGGGTTGTTTTTTAAAAAAAATCTCTTTTATTCTTAATTTTTTGTAAACCTAAACTAAGTCTTTTACCAAATTTACTATTTCAGTATTAATCAAACAGCTAAGAGAACTCCAGTCAACAAAGGGTAATCACACTATATGGGTAAGTATTATGGAATGTATGCTTTTCCTTAGAGAAGGAAAGCAAAGAATAGCTAGAACCTCCAAGAAGACAGAATGTTATGTAAAATAATACTGTTAAATATACATAAGATTTACTCTTAGTGTATGCTGTTTGCATACAATGCTTAATAAACATTTCACTAAACTTTAATAAGTTCCTGTAGTATAATTACATAAATCAAATGTGTAGTCAATCTAGCAGAAATGAAAGAATGAAATAAAGGAAGAAAATATTTCACAGAGCTTACCACAAAATACTTCTTTGCTGACTTGAAAGCCATAATTTTGTTTTGCAAGCTTCTTGAATGTTACCAGATAAATGCTATTTCTTTAAATGCATCTGCTTTTATGCAGTGATGTGCTTTTTGATAGAACTTCTGACAGAGTTAAAAAATGGATGCACTTCTTGTCCAAAGAGCCTTTTCCAAACCATATCTGAAATAGTAACGAACATGTTGCTCCAATAATATTGACTCAATCAGATCATATGTTAAAACATTTCCAGACATATTGATAAATTCATTGATTCGTCCCATTCTTTTGGTCACTGGACTATAGAAAAAGGGATCACTAGCCATTTGACCTTCATTGTGTATTAAATAAACACCAGATGGTAAGGATTCATTCAGTAAATCTATTCTTTCTTCTTCATAGTCATGTTCACACTGTTGCTTCCCACTGAGTCTTTATCTTTATTTGTCATGGTGCCAAAGCTGTCTCTATAGCACCTTTCATGCATCACAGCTTTCAAATCTTGTCCCATTAGTTTCATTTTGTTTCTATCATAAATAATCTACTACTTTCTCATACACTCTTTCATTACCTAATAATGCTCAGTCTTTGTACAAAAGAGTAAAGTATTTAAAGGTTAGTGAGTACAGTTTACCCATTAGTATATAGTCTGTGTGACATTTTATTAGAGAAAAATGTAAGCTACAGGTAATAATTATGCATTCTATGAAACATTCATACTTTCAATAACTAGGGTGGGGTTTTTTTTGTTATTTTGAATGACCCTTCCATTTTAAACATACTACTGTCTAGGAGTTGTTGACATGAAATTTCATTTACAAAGATTTAGGTGCCTGGAATTTAATAATTTTAAATATCTTTCCACTGGACTCTCTTGTGGACAAGTATAGACCTAAGGAGGATTTAAAATACCATAATTAAGCATTATGTGGATCCAGATTTAGATTTCTAAATAAAATACAGTTGAAAATCAAATTTTGATTCTGAATTACTACTAGTTCAAGTAGATGGAGGGACAAAAACCCCATAGCAATATAATTCAACATAGAAGTATAGCATCTACCTCTGTGAAAAAAGATGCACAGCATTTTTCAATTTCTAAGTATACTCAAAAGTAATAGGAGATCATTCTGAGTTATCACATCAGATATGTTGCTGATTGAAAAAATACGCTATAGAAATCTCCAACAGAAAATAGTTAGTATTGTAATTATATTACTACTAAAAGAGGATACAGTCAAAGTTTGGTGGTTGTCTAAAGTAAAACAGCATAATCTCTTTATACAAAACATGGTATTTAAAATAGTCTTGTGTTTAAATGTATAAAAGGGGCTGGGGGGTTGTTTGTGGGTTGTTTGTTGGTGGATTTTGGGTTTATTTTTACTTTTTTCTTTTTAAACTTAGACATTGCAGTGCAGGTACACTGGAAAGGAGACGATGTATAAGGAAAATGTTCTGACTCAGTGGCTTCCTCATAACAGTCAACAAAAGAGACTGTTTTAATATCCCTGAGCACAAAAAACCACTAATGCTTCAAAGAGTTTTGATGATTTCTAGATCTCAGAGTGTATTCTGTCAATCTGCAGGTAGCATATCATTTTCCAAATACACGGTAAAGACAATAAATATTCCCCTGTCCTACTTCTAACACATCTTTTTGCATTAGGAAGCTGAGTCTTATGTGAAAGTTTGTTGCCTACAACTGAAACAGAAAAACAATATCTGAATTCAGAAAAGAAGGGATTGTTTGTGGTGGTTTGTTTTTATTGTCTACCTGCCTATTCTTATCTTCCCGTTTATACTCCAGGAGTGTGAGGACACCATAAGAAAGAAGAAGGAGAAATGGCCAAACTCTACAGATTATGCCTTCCTTGCTGCATAAGGCAGTTATGTTCAAAATGCAAATTATGTTCAGAATGCATTTCCTAATCATCACTGATAACTCTATTGTTTGTTTGGAATATTTTCTGGATTAATCCAAAGTAGAAACCACATTTTTTGTGTGTTCCTATTGAAAATCTGACTAGAGAGGCCCCATGGTTTTGTTCTCTTCCCTGGCTTCAACACAGGGCTAGTAATGCATCAGTTGTTTATTGTATCCTCTGTGGTGATTAGTAGTCTTTATTTGTTTAGTCCTAGGAGAATTTTAGTGATTTTACTTACATTTTATTTTCAAATTTCTAAAAAAAAATGACCAGTTTATCCTATGGATAGTTTCTTCTGGATGACATTTAAGTTAAGCACCTGATTCAAATGCGACACAAAATTCATATTTCAAGTTACCTTCCTGTAGTTACAACAATTGGACATCATATTACTTGGTCAAGGTTATTTTGTCTCCCTAGGCTTCAAAGCAAAAATATTTGGTGGAGGAGGAATGATGTCACTTTAAACCTGCTATTTTGCTCTAAAAACTGAAAAAGGCAGTGTAACCCCCTCATGCATAAATATATCACCTTAAGTTTATATTTCACTACTTTTTGAAAGTACTGAAGAATATGCCACAATATGTCTTGTTCTAGCAGCTGAAAAATTATGCTATGACTAAAATGACATCATTCTGCCTCCCACAGAATGTTTTGGCTCTGAGAGCTCAAGGAGCAGATGAAATTAACATAAAATGTCACTGTCACACAGAGAGGAAGAAAAAATATTAACATCTTCTGTATTTCTCTCAGAGATCTGAGTAGGAGGTCACCTTATACCATGTCACAAGTATTTGAGAATGAAATAGACTCTTTTGCTGAGGGTCAGTATAACAAGCATTGTTGAAATTTTCCAAATCATAAATCAAGACTGTAGGATTTCTGTTTCTTCCACTAGGAGTTGCTCCATAGGACTGTTTCATTTATCTTTATATTAACATTTTCTCATTTGTAAATTTTTTCTAGTTTAGAATGACTGGTAGAACTCTAAATCAAGATAATGAGCTTAGTTCTCACAATCCTTTCTCATTATTATTTGCACAATTTTATCTCAGAATCTTATTAAAAATGATGCTTCTGTTGTAGTAAACTATTCTGTGGTCTAATAGCAAGACACTCCCTCTTAAAGAGTTTAAAATCCAGATATCAAAAAGGGACGTGGTGGGCTGGAAAGAAAGCCAGGCAGCAACCAGACGGGTGAGAGAGCAAAGTAACAAATTGAACAAAGCTTACCAAAAAAAGATTGAGGTCTCACCTCACAATATTTAATCAGTGTGAAAAAGAAATGTTTCTGTGGATATCACAGTAGACTTGTGACTTAAGAGTCAATGCCCCTTTTCTTTTAAATTTTAACAGAATTTTGTATGAATAAAATTGATGTGCACATTTTTATGCAAATTTTGAGGCTGTTTAACATCAACTAAGGAGCAGTCTAGGTGTTGAGAAAACTTAGTAAGCAGGAAGGTTTAATGTGGGAATCAAAAGGTCTGTTTGGATTATGCAAATTTAAAGTGGCAGCTACATACTGGTTAGAGATCAGAAAGGTAGGTCACAATGCTGGATGTGGGTAGGTGTTTAGTCAACAGCTAGGATTGTGAGATCCTGACATAAGGACCAAGGTGCAGAGAGTGCAAAACTGCTGATCAAGGGCAGTGTAGTAGAAGAGAAATACTGAAAGAGGGAGACTGGAATGGGAAGAGGCATCAAAGAATGCTTCTGAAGGAATGATGATAAATGAGAAGAGAATAACCAGTGAAGGAAAGCAACAATTGGAAAAAAATTTAGTATCTTCTAAAACAACACAGCACTGTAATATGAAACAGAACTTCTGTGCTGCATCCAGAAAAAAAATCCTCACAGAGCAGTGCATATGGCAATTCCCTGGTAATTCTTGCCAGTACAGTTCTTACTGTATTTTGCTTGTCTAGGTAAGAAAGAAGAAGAAACTGGAAGAAACAATATTAGCCACTGAGTTCAGTATAGTAATGACTTGATTTGCTTTTCTTGAATTTTTTACCTGCTATTTATAGAGAATTAGAGTCGTTAACAAAATAAAGAATTACAAATAAAACTTCTTGTATTTAATTTACTTTATTGATAAATATTGTAGGAAAACTTAAAATGAAACACAAACAGCAGATTTTTTTTAATAATCATCTCTAGCATAAAATTCAAATTTGCTAGAAAATGTCATATTTCACTTCTTTGGTACAGACGTATTTCTTTCTTGATTTTACTCATTGGGGAATAAGATAAACATTCCCATTATAGCTTCTAAGGTTTTTTCCCCCTGCTACTGCTAAGGATAGCTATGCTTTTTTATGGAACTATATAACTGAACCTATGGTGGTGTCCAGATTCATAAGATATGTACATTGTATTTCATATGTATAGAAAAGTTTCATTACTTATTTAAGGTCTTCTGAAACTAGGCAGAAAAAGAGCTAGAAAAGGAGGAGAACCAGAGGTAGATTCAAAGTGCCCCCTCACCGCACCCCACACACAACCTCCAGTATATAAAGAAATTACAGTAAAGGTTCAATGGTTTGCATAGGTCATCTCAGTGAGCAAATTCAGTGGCATTAAAACAGTGTTTTTACCTTCCCAAAAGAATTTTCTTGGCAGCAATATTATGGCTAATAATAAAGGATGAATAAAATATAGATAAAAGGTGTCACTGAGAAGAGCGGCATGATTTATTCAGGTATGCATAATGTATAGGGAGTTTCAGACACTTGCTGAGGGTTAAGTACATGGTAAGAAAGCTGAAATCTTGTGGGTGGAAGACAGAGTTTGAGTATCAAGAATTTGATGGAAATCACAGTTACACTGAGAACTCTATGACAAAACCAATGAAGAGAAGAGATAACAAAGAGAGAATAGAGAGAAACTAAGTTTTGCAAGAGGAAGTTGACCCAGCAACTGATTCCTAAAATTGCTCATAGAAGAGTTCTAGTGTATTCTTTAATTCTTTAGCAATTCTGTAATTCTTTGGTAGCATAAGCAAGAGGTGACTTGTGACACGTGACTTCAGCTGAGAAAATATTAACAATCTTTCTTCAGGTTTATCTATAGCAACAGTTGAAGGACCTATGCAAGTCCAGGGCATCAAGGAGTAGCTGAAGAACATTCATCTTAACTTGAGCCTGAAGATCTCCTGTCTAAGCTGCAATAGCTTTTAGCATAGATAGAGACGAATGATGATAGCTCTATTATTAACAAATTATTATGGTAATACTCTAGGTTAGGTTGAAATTTTGCTGCTGAATAGGCAGTTTAAAAGCAACATGCTGGTAACTTCCAAGACATTAATTATGATGTTTGGCATCTACTGAATATTTAAAGCTGTGCTTTTACTGAAGAGAGCATCTGTTGGACACAAATTATTGGGATATCCTCACTTCCTGAAGATGATGATGTTTAAGTAAGAGGCAAAGAGCACCTTGTGCCCAGAAGAAGTCCCCTGTTTGAATTTCAGCTGTCATTATCACAGCTGAGTCATGCAGCAACAATACAGTCTGTCAGCTCATGCCACAGGTAATTTCTCAGGAATAGACAATTTTGTATTTCCTATTTTACATTTAGTATGATGAAATGTTTCCATGAGGAGAAAATTGAGAAGCAAATATGGACATATATAGACTTTCTGAGGTCACTTACAGGCAGTATTCAAGAAATTTTGGCTGTCAGCAAATGAGGAGGATGAAGCATTCTCCAGAGCTTTTCACTTTAGTGAAACTTAGTATAGATGTCAGTCTTTGAAATGTTAGTTTCTCTGACACATGAGTGTAATGAATTTCCTGAAAACTGACAAAAACTAATAGGAAAGCAAATTCTTAGTTGTAGAAGAGGAAAATTTGTCTTTAAAAACTGTGCAAATCTTCATTTCCATATCCATTATTAACCTTCTCCAACATGACTCATAGTCACAAATATGCATACATTATTAAGGCATGCACAGTTGGCCAGACCCTGACTTCCTTCATGCAAATATTTCATTAATTTTTAATCAGCTAAAAAAGAGGGAATTTTTTTTGATTGTGAGGGATCAGAATCTGATCTTGTTTTATACAGTACTAACAGTAATATTCAGTATCTTGATCTTCTAGTGAAGTCTGGTATTACATTTCAAATTGAAATGTTTTAAACTTTTGCTAGTTGTTATCATCAGCCTGATATACAACATAATTGAACTCAGACCAACGTTGTGAGATTGAGAGAGCTTAATCCTGCAAATTTACAATGTCAATCAAAGACCAAGTTAGGCATTGCTTTGCAGCAAACAAGTTTCTGTTAAGGAAAGTCTTCAGAGTCTGGGTGCACATTTATCTTTGAATATTGTAGATGAGGTAGATATTCATGCACACAGACTTACAATCTATATTGAGGTAAAACTGTTCCACATAATCTTTATGCATAGGTGCTAGGTTTTATAATTGCAGCTGCATTCAGAAGGTAATAAATTTAAGCATTATTCAGATGTCTGTGTGTTTTACACATTCTGTGATATAGGCCTACATTCTAAGTGTTAATAACCCTCTTACATGGTTTGTCTCACAGACAGATTTGTCTTAGTACACTATACTTGAAAGAACAGCATTAAGGAAGCCTTTCTTTTCAGTTCCTGACTGTGATTGCAAGCATATCAAATTTATTCCCTTGTAATCGAGATCATTTTCCAGAAGCTTTGAGAACTGTATGTCGTAGTTTGTAAGAGAGCTCACAGAAACCCTATACTGACAGACCAAAAAGCCATTCGACTGTCACTTTATGTCATTAACAATTTCTAAACCCATTACAGATGGGATGGACTGATTAGAACTGAGGAGGGAGGATCTCTTTCCCAGCCAGAAATATCCCCTGGGACTTCTCCTGCGTGTGATTTTTCTAATGATTGATGGGAAAAAATACAACTGCCTGCACCATCGTTGCCACAGACTTCATGTAGGAAAGAGGTTATTCATATTTGGTGATGTGCTTGCACTGGATGTCTTTAGAAGACAAATATTACCTGGATATTTTTGTTTTAAAAGCTAGTGAAATAAAAAGCAAGGTCTACATTCCATTTGCTCCGTTTGTTCCTTACATTTCAATATTCACTTTTTCTATCTTCCCTGTCATTTGTATAAATGGTGCTAAAAGACTAAATTGTTTATCTTCTACCCCCTACACCTCCCTTCCATTCTGATGTTTCATTTCTGTAAATGAAAGCTACAGCTGGAATATTGTTTTACTACAAATCTCACACCAGCACTGTTGGTTGTGAGGTGACACCAGAGATTCTTATCTATAGCCTGGGTTGGAAATACTAAACATTCTCACATTGTGCAAAGTGTTGAGGATGAACATCAGTGCAGTGAGGTGCATCCAGCACTTCTGTGCTTCCCACCTGATTCTTGAAATATGCCTCCTTTTAAAGGTTAATATTTGCTTTAAATAGAAATGAAAATATTCAAGCACTAACATGTACTGGAAATATTACTGAACTCTGTGTTCCCCTAAGTTCTTTTCTGAAGAGAAAATTTGACGGAGGAGAAAGAATGAGAATTATTAGAATTAAAAGAAGGAAAATATGTTATTTCTGCCAAAAGTATCTGCAGCACTTTTAGGAGAGGAGAATTTCTACTTAACCCAAGTGATTAGTTTTCTTTGAGCTGACGTAACATTTTATCACCTTTAAAAATAACAAACTAAAAAGAGAAGCAAAATTACATTTCTGAATGGCTGATTTTATAGTTTTATCTGATTTTTGTACTTTTAATAAAAATTATTACAATGAAAACACTAAATGGATTCAAGACCAGCCTAAACACTTTAATAATAAATCTGTGCTGTTTTTATGGAAACGTCGGCATCATGTGTACGAAGGAAGTGACAGTAAACTAATATTTGTGCTAGAGTTGTATAAATATAATGTATGAACTACAGTTGGCTCACTAGTCTAATTCTACTGAGTTATGGTATAGCACTTTGTATGAATCAGATCTTACAAGGCAAAAGGTCCACACTAATGCAACTGTCATGGACACAGAAGTCTGACAAAACACGTACATGCTCTACAAAGGCCTGACACAGATGAGATGATTTATTTCATTATATGCTAAAATAAGGTGGGTCAGAAAGGGGCTAGAGGGACAAAAGAGACACAGGAATCAGTCCAGAACTACCATAACTTTATTTATGATACTGCTAGGAAGTAGCTGCCTGAAAGAGAATAGGGAAGACTGGGTAAGAGGGGTCTGGTTGGGATGTGTAACTTTATTGCTGGAAAAACAATCAATTAAATAAAAGTATTCTCCAATTTTTTTTAATGTTTTTTGTGGGCTTTTGCTTCTTTTTTTTTTCCATTCATTTTTTGCATGGCTTACAAGACCTGGAAATGGAAGTACAAAATTACATCTCTGTACCATATCCCTCCTGTTACGCATGTTCTAGCATTGGTACCTCACCCAAACTGTACAAATAATGACACAGTGTCTTCAAACTCGGATCAGCTGAGAACTGCTAGGAATGACAAATAAAGAAAAGATGTTTAATGCTATACCCAGCATGAGTAGTCTTCTATGGGAATTTTTTCCTGATATACGAGATACAATGATATATGTGTGAGTATATGCAATGATTGAAGTTTTGAAGGTTGTGGCATTGGGGAAAGTAAAAACCTAATATGTAACTAGTTTTGAGCAATTAAAGTGAAAGCAGGACTTTCACCAAAAAGGAAGAATTTTTTTCTAAATTGTAGTTAAGATTAGAAGTGTACACAAAAATTATTTTTTCTAAGTTATACTACGAAATAATTCTGAGGAAAATAAATACTAGACATGAAAACTGAGGTCTGAAACACAATGCAATTTAGAGTTTACATTCTCTGTTTTCTAAGCCAGTCTTCTGAAAAGCCAGTCTCATGTTTTGGGCATACTAGGTTTGTTTGTTTTTTTTTTTTTAATGAATGTTGCTATGGGAAGTTTTCAATTTTGACGTGTTGATCAGCCATGACCAAGTTTAATTCAGTGGAAGGAGCAGGCACTTAGAACCATTGAAACTAAATTTGGCAGACAATAGAATTTGTATTCAACGTTTTTGATGATGTAAATCTGAGCTCAGCAAATGCAGATGCTCGTTCCATGGAAAAACATTTCCCTCATTCAATGACTTCATCTTCCCCTGAGCTTTACCATTCTGTATCACAAATCTCATTGTGATTAATGTTCCAGGGTGGGTGGAAGGGTTCAATTTGTACTTCACACTAGCATCAATACTGCTGTTTGAACATGCTTTTGTCAGCTTAATAGTTTTGTTTTCATAAATAGTTGGTGCCATAATACTACAATTGGTCCTGCTGAATTTGTCCATGTATACTGGGAATACTTCAAGTGCATTGAACAGTAAAGGAAAGGAAAACTGCAATAGTAGATAGGTCTTTCCTAACCTTAGGAAAAGTAATGTCTAAAAATAATTTTTTAAATTACTATACAGTCAATTTCTGTCTTCTAATTTAACTTCAGAAATATACCTTTCAAAGAGGTATTTATTGTATGTACTCATTAATGCATGTAGAAGAGCTATCAAAGACAACAAAAGGAATATATATGGTAAGTTAGTCTTTTGATATTGTCACAAATCCATCCATGCTTGTTGTTCTGTTGCAAACATGTGAGAATGTTTCAAGAAAAATGGTTGAAACTTATAAATTAAAGGTTCCTCAATATTGCATCTGGCTTTAACATCTAATTAACATTTTAAAGGCTACAGTTTAATTTAAATGAATGGCAGGCCTTTGACTGCACAAGACAGCTCATGAACATGATTACAACAAAGTAATTTCCTTTTGTCAGATACAGACTTTCAGTAATAGTGTTCTCTTAGCTTAATAAAGTTAAGCACCACTTACAATCGGCACTTCATTTTGCTTCTTTCTATTATATAGAATGGTGGTTGTTCAGTTCTTATAGCAGCCATCTGCGTAGGTGTTCATTTGTACTCTCCTGCTGTGTGGGTACTCTGTCTAATTCCCAAGCTTCTAGCTTTATAATAGTTTCACAAAATGCTGTTTGAATTTTTATAAGCCAGTTTTCATTATCATTAGTTGAATGTTCCAAAGCTTTATACTGCCCAATATGGTTCTATTTTGACTCATGTTTGTATGCATTGATAATGTCTCTGTGCTGTAATTTTAGTGTTACAATATCCACTGGAAAAACTTGTTGTATAAGTAAGTTGAAAGTTATAATAAATTATAAGGCTATAATTTATTCTATAAACTTCCTTTTCCCCTCCAAATTAAAAAAGAATTATAGATATATTTCAAAACTATTATATAATTTTCATTTAAAAGTTTGAATCCTTTTCAATGCAGTTGAAAAATTTGTGGAAGTCAAAGATATCCTAATGGGTAATGCATAATCTAATGAATTGAAACATTCTGACACTGGCTTGTCACTATCTAAGACCCCTTGTTGCTGTGAGTTTCTGTAATTCAGCCTCAGACAAAAGAGAAGGATGTGCCAGAATAGTATTCTGTCATTTTTTCTCCATATTACTTTGCCCTCCTTTCTCAAGTGAATTCAGCCATTATTACCCCTTTGCTTAGAGCCTGTTAGAGCACTCCACAATAGAAGGTCCCCCTTGTGTTACTCAAACATGTCGTGTTCCCTTGGAGAGGCATATTTGGAAGAGCAATTAAGCATTGTTGCTTGCAGAAGAAAGCAAGACATCTACTAGTATTCTATACTTACATGAGGCCCTCCTTCTTAGAATCCCAGAATGATTTAGAACCATTCATTAAATTTATAACCTAACTGGAGCATGTACTTTCCACGTGTATATTATAGTTATGGTGTGGGTGATTGAACAGAGTCCTGCAAGGAAAAATCAAAGTTATATGTTGCGCGAATTTTCTTTATAAAAAACACAAGTAAGTGGCAGAAATGGAGAGTAGTTATCATAGCTCTTGATATTTTTCTGTAGTTTAAAATTCAGGCACTTGGAAGAAGGAATCATATTTTGCCTTACTTATTCACTGTTGATGGAAGACTTGTTTTAAAATGTATTACTGTTCAGTATAGCCTTTTAAAACTTCTACTTGAAATACATAAAAAATCAAGAAAAATCAGAATTAAATCACTCTTTTCCTCCGCAGATATAGACTAGATGCAGCCATCAAATAATTTAGTTTTCCCACCCTATATTAACAGACCGATTAAAGAATAAGTCATCCCTAGACTGGGGTAAAAAACACCTTCATAAGTATTCAGGAATTTTTTCTTATTTTGAATTTTTTATCATTTAAACTATTGATTAAATGCTAATGATTTTTTCTAGTCTAAAGTTTGCAACAAAAACATATGTGGCTTGAAATTATTTTTTTAAAAATTACAAAGAATTATACAATAAGTTCCTAAGTACTTATCAGAAATATTTTGAAACAATAATCTGAATTCTTAAATGTCTTGTCATTTGGCTATCATATGTCAGGCAAAAATTTCCTAATTTGCAGTGCAAGAAACCTGTACTTTCAGTAGACCCACAATAACTCCCCAGAACTCAAGGTGGTATTGCTAAGAGCAGACAAGAATTTCCTTTGTAAAATGGCAAGACTAGATAAGGCTGCAAAATCTTTTGGAGTTTAAGGCTGAGTTTTCTTCATGAATGCCACAACTTAGCTAAGAAATTATTTTATCAATCATTATGTGCTGTGCATCTGAAAAAAGTAATGGAATCAGAAGAAATAAAGTCGTCTAGATTAATCTGGATGGAAAAAATACTTCTTCATCTCTGGTTACTAGCTCATTCTGTGACCATAGCATAAATTCCCTTGAACGGGAATTCCTGAATGCTTTAATGCTGCATATCAATTACCACTAGAGAATGATGCCTGATTTTTTTCACATTTTCAGAACATTAAAGTTTCTTTGCTTAAAATCCATGGTAGAAGTCCCAATCCAGTTAGGTCAAAGAGAGTTCTGTCACCAAAGTAAAAATTTTGCTGTATGTTCTTTATTTAAATATCTGAACATCAGGGAATCCTTAACTTTGCCTCTGGCAATGGGCACTACGTAGTTTATTCTGAGGGAAGGTGTTCTGTTAGGACACTGAATCTCCAATTGCCTGTTTTTCATCAAATGCAAAGGATTGTAAGTATTTCTGTAAGTCAGTGTGAGTTTTTTTCTTTAGTTCTGGATTCAGCACATGCTCACTAATATAAAAAACACTGCATGAGCCTGAGCTTAATTAATTCAACGATCTGCAAACTCCATGAGTCTTATCATGGCAACAGCAACAGACGATGCTTCTTAAATTTACATCCTCTAGAGTGCACTTAATAGGATCAGAACAGTCACAGGGAAGAATACTCAGATAAGGAATTTGTTTCTACTAGTAATTGATTTGAGTATGTTTCTTTCCATTTGCAGATAGCCGTGGCCAGAAAAAGAATATTTTCTTACTGAGCTCTAGATTTGTCCTGAAATGTGTACAAGATGATCATACAAATAAGAAGAGACTTCAAGGACAAGGAACTTTTACTGCTGTTATGAGTGGGGTTTTGCACAAGACAATTTATGTAAATAGCTTCAGGAAGAATGATGGGCATTTTGAAAACGCATGTGGAACTCTGTATTACAGAAATCCAAGTGCCTTGAGATACAGTGAAAAACCCAGAGGTCTTTATGAGCTATTTTATGATTCAATTGAATTTTTATTTCAGTCCTTCTAATTAATTCTTAAGGTTTAGTTCATAATAAGAAAGCAAGAGACGCTTGTTATTTATTTTTTCACTGTTATCTGAAAAGGACTAGGACTGCATCCAAATTTTTAAAGTACCAATGAACCAAATATACTTTTTTATCTTAGAATCAACTCACAAAAAGTGCAGATGGCACCACCAATAAATGACTGTCATGGACCAAGATCTTTTCTATGCAAATGACTAATGCATCACTACAATTCTGTCAGAGCAACAGAAAGAGGCTGCCAAAAAAAAATCATATCATAATCAGTGAGTGTTCCTGATTGTTCACTGTTTGTAGCACATATGGATCCTCTGAAATACAGAACACCTACCTAAAAGAAATACTCAAATCATTATGCATCATGAACTTTTGCATGTGTTTAGAATGTTTTAAGGAAACTATTTGGTCTACAATAAACAGACATATTTCCCCAGTGTCAATACAGCAATAGCTGTGTTAGAAAAAAGAAACAACAAAAAAACACACACACGCACAAAAACCACACCAAAAAACAAACACACAACACATTACAATCTATGCTTTAATTTACAAAGCAATAACCACGACACAGTTGGAAACTGAGCTGTCTCAGGCTTTTCTCATTGACTCCTTAAAATGAATCTACACTATGAAAAGTAGTTACGTAATAAGCATATGGGGAACAGGAAGGCAGAAGGGTTTAATAATTCTATTAATGCAACTTTTTATTGTATTGATTGTAGAACATAGCTGACTTCTAACAATCTGGCGTCCAGCATGAGAGATGGCCAGACACCAATGTCTTTACAATAATCAAAAATATATAATTTTGCATAAAACACAAAAGTTTAATAGAAACTTATGAGGTATCAAAAAACTGCATGTAGAGCAAACCAACTCAAAGGGAAATAAAGTCACAGAATCTTTGGAAGGTGACAAGAATGAAATAAGAAAAAATCTAGTTCTGTTGAAAACCACTGACAAATTTGGAAAAGGTTCAATGCAAAGATTGGATAAAATTAGATTATTTCTTGAACACTCCTTTAAAATGGAAATACATGCTTAAATCAATTTTTTTTTCTATGAGTCCCTGTAGCACTGTGAGAAGATCTTGACACTGTTCCTTTCAAACTGGCACAGTTGCAAAATAGGTGGATTTGAATGGGGAATGAGCTGAGACTCTCTCTCTCAATGTTAAAACTCTGTTGCAAAGATTATAACTCCAGAAAACAATTTTGGGCAAAAAAAGAGCTGCTTGCTTTTTACAGAAGCAACAAGGTTACAGGTCTTAAGAGGGAAGCACCTACAGCTGGAAGAATTTACATACCTCAATAGTTCAAATAGGTTTACTGTACATTAAATGTCCTCTTGTAGCAACCATTCCCCTCTTCATCGTGTTATAATCTGAGTCATCCGAAGATATCTGTCATTAAGGACTTTTTAGTCAGCCAGGCCTCTGAAATGCAAGAGCTTTTAAAGCTAGGTTAGACTACTCCTATCATTTTGTCTGATGTAACCTACTTAGCTTATAGCACACTCTTAAAAAAGTTATCCGAACTTTCTTCAAATAGTTGAAATTTTAAAGAGGTTCTTTGTTACAGTCATGTTATGTTCAGTGTGTAATTTATATCTTGTCTGAATATGTCTATTTTTTCATTTTTCATATACTGAGTCATGTTGGATTTCGTTTTGTTAGAGTAAAACATCACCTGTATTTTTTTTTTCACTTTACATATTTCTACACTCTTAACAGATCCCATTTTAATCTGTTTTTAAATAAACAAACCAGATATAGCAACTCATGTCCTGATTGAGAATGCTTCTGTAGCTCAGCCTGTTCTGCTGCTTGAATTTTTGCCTTCAATAAATTTATAAAAAATTAATCCCTGGAAATAGTGTTCTACCCATGCCTTCACTGTTTGCATGTAATGAAATTGTCTTCCTATTCATCTCACTTGGTGTTACTCAATATAAGGGTATGTAGCTATTCTGAGCTGGTCAGGGATCCCTTGACAGTTAAAGGAGAAAGAGAAGGAATCTTACAATGGTATCCATACTATTTTAAGAAGGATGATTCACCCTCTGGAACACTTGTATCTCTCTTAACTATACAGGAACCCAGACTGCTGGGTTAGAGCTCTGCTTTTCAGGCAGCTGCAGTAGGTGAAAAGATTCCCAAGTATATGGCGAGTTATTTCCTTTCCTTCACTTGAGACTGAATTGACAAATAAATCCTATAGATATAAGAGATGGGGAAGGGCCCAGCTTTGAAACTTCAGTTTTAACCGCTTTGCAGGTTTGGGACCTGAGTAATTGTGCATACTCTGAGTAATTTGTATTTAGGAAGCTGGGGCACTTTATTCAAGAACACACATGCGTTTTCAAAGTTTGTGAGCCTATTTCTTCCAACAGATATTCAAAATAATTGTTCAAAGCCTTCACAATATAGATTTGTCTATTACTTTTTTCATATCTTAATTTGTCACTAGGAAAACAGAGTCATATTTCTATTGTTTCTTCCATTTTATGTAAAGCTGTATTCTTTCCCTTAGTATATAATCTGTTTTGAACTTGGGCCATGTGTCTGCTCTGTTTCTGTGGCACTTGAAGTCTGGGGTCTCTAGACACCATTACAATGCAAATAATTCCTGTTTATATTCTTTGCCTTTTTCAACTTTGACATTCACTTTTCTACAACATCTAGTGCAAAACAACTCTGATTGTTTTTTGACCAAAGCAACCTGCTTACCCAAATTTCTTAGTAATGTTCCTCTTTATATGCAAGGGTGTGGGTGTGTGTTTCTTTCTACGGCTAGAATTGTCCGGGTGCATTGATATCAGCTTCTTAGAGCAGATGAGCAAAACAGCAATCAAAAGTTCTGCTCTGGCCATGCCATGCACTCAAACAGTTGCATTAGCCATTTCCTCTTTCACCATATTTCACTGGTAGACCTGCACCTGTGCATTGTTAATTTTTACTTATCAATCAGAAAACTGCCTTGGTCTTTATGGAAATGAGGAGAGAAAGTTTTGCTTTGAGTCCTGGCAACCAGGTTTAATTGTCAAAGTTCTCAAAGTAAGCAAGGGTGGGATTAGAGTGGATCTGTAAGCATTCAGGGCATTGTGATAGACAAAAAAAAAAAAAGTAAACCCAAAATATTTCTAGCATAATCAGTGCTGAGTGCTTTAATTTCTTAAAAATTAATCTGGAAAGATTCCCAGATCATACATCTGTCATGATAATTTGCAGAGGCTGAAGTCTGAGAGAGAAGCACTGAGGAAAATTATTGTTTCTCCTCAGCAGTACCACCTCCCACCCTGCTCCCCTCCTCCCCCTTCCCTGCTTCACAAGTTCCCTGGTTACCTTGCAAGTTTAAACATGAATACCTATATTCTAGAGAGAATTTACTGTATGCTGATAGGTGCCATCACCTGTCAGACATTTTTCTTATGCAATGTCTAACATCTCATGGGCTAATATTTGTAGTTAAATAATTTGTAGATAAAGAAGGAACAGGAGGCAACATACTTGATCCACACTACAACCTTGATAATTCCTTTTAATATATCTGCTATAGTTTGGGGTTTTTTTTCTTTCGTTTAAAATGCAGCTGTGGTACTGTAAATGACAAGTCATCTTCAGTCATCTTGAAATCACCGTGATTCAACTCTGCTCTCAGTTTCACAGGTTCTATGTCAAATATGAGCTGTTCTTGATTGCCTTTAGCTTCTGTAGCCAGAATCAGACATGTAGTTTTAGATATATAGAGATCCTTCTAGTCCACAGAAGCTGCTAGAAAGTGTTTTTCCTTTCATCAATATCCAATCTGGTTTGTGACAATTTAGCATAAAAAGACTTATTCATGTTTCAATTTGCAGATAATTCTGTTTTTAAACACAAATTTGTATTTAGGAAAGAGGTGGTAGTTATTGAGATAGATGTAATAAATTTCATGATGCTACAAAAATATTCTAACTTCTACTGCAAACTATACTAATGTTCCATCTTAACACCAAATTAATTGCATTGCATTGACTGACACATAAATTGGATTTTGGTGTCATAGTGCTGTCAGTCTAGTTCATCAGTTACAAAAATAACTAAAATAAGGATGTGTGAGAAGTTTAGAGGTTCAATAGTCAATTTAATCTTCTAATTTTAGTCATTCATAATCCAGTTCTTAAGAAAGCTTAAACTGCTCAGACCATTTCTTTTCCTTGTATTATTACAATATCTTATAATATTATGATAACACAAGTTGCAAAACTAGTGTGAACCAAAAAGCTTTCCTTCTAAAACAATGAGCTGTGTTCAATTTAGAGCTTCAGATTTGACCAACTTGCTAAGCTTTGTAGTCTTATCTGGGTAATGCTAGAACAGAAGGATATGGTTTTTTTCAATTTAATTAAGTTGCTTAGAAAACTACACTCTCTGTTTTTATCAGGCATCTTCGGACAAATCTGAAGACAAATACAGTTCTGATGCCTCCGGCTCAAGAGCTGCAGCTTTACAGGGGACAAGTTGTCCTCTGTAGAATGATTTGATAAAACCAGATTATTTTCAAGTGTCTATGCTTCCTATATAAGCAAGACGTATATATCTATAAATATATATATAAACCCCACACACCAAGTGCTGCCAACAGTCACTATGAATGAAATGCAGTGAGAACAAGCAAAGAAAGCTTGGTTACTCTTGTGCTTAACCGTTTTGTTACACCAGCCCTTTTTTTTTTTATTTTCACAGATGTACCATTTCCCTTTCGAGATGAATTCCCTTTAGTCATGCACATTAAAAGAATATAGACATTTAATTCCATAGCTGTATTCCTGAAATTCCAGTTAAATCTCATGCTGTAAAGGAATTTGTATTTCAGAGATGCTGCAAATCCAACCATGAACTTCCTTTGTACCTTCAGCTCCATTTTATAAATTGCAGCCTACAACACATTTAATATCAATGAGCTTGTTATTTATGCCTCTGCTTTGAGAGATTTAAACCTGGTACATGCTGGCATACTGGATTGGATTCACATAAATCTCACTGTTGCTACCCTTTAACCAAGTGGTTGTAGACCTGACTACAGAAATGGAGCACCTGAGCTTAGTTTCCCCCAATTTCTGGTCAATCCTTCTGTTTTTTAAAACTGACATCTTAGTAAGTGCAATTAAATGAGAGTTGACATCAGTGAGAGAATTTTCATTTGTATCAAAAGATTCTTAATAGTCACTGGATACAGAGCCATTTTAGACAGCATTTCAACATGGTCAGCCCTTTAGCTTGCCTTTTATTTACTATGAATTTCTGTCTGTAGGATAAAATCATGCTGAAGCTTTGGGGATGTACTTTAGCAGTTCTAAATGTTGGGAAAATCCTAGCATTATTGATCTGCTGGCATTATAAAATACACAATCAGATAGAACCATTACGATTTTTATGTTGTTTTATGAGTATTTTAATAAAACATATGGCCACAGAAAAAACACACATGAATAGAAATACAAAAGGCCCATGTTTTCATTACCAATATAATGAATGAATGTATGTTTGCAATGTTCTGCTTTGTATGTAACTTTACTTGGCAACAGAGGTAATATTTATAGTAAAGTCTATCACCGCTTATTAATGTTATACATTAGAGTATTTTGCTGCTTCAAAAACTGAGATGTTAAAATATGCTGAAAATTTCTAAAATAAAACAAGAAAAATGATACAAGAATTTATTAATTGTGTTTCACTGTTTAAAGGTTAAAGGATGACAAACCATTGAATGAAGCAATGTAAATATATTGATTTCATCTATCTAATTGTCATAAGCCTTTACAAAGCCTTTAATGAAGCCTCGCGGGAACAATTTCTCACTTTGTTTATTTAAAAATTGCTAAAAGTAATTTCCAACCCATGTTTCCTACATAATTTATATAAAAGCAGAGGACTAAGCAATTCATTTGTGATGTACATATTTTTGCATTCCTGATTATGAAATATCCTTCTTATTAGGAAATTTACTCTTTGATGCATTTTTAAAATGTTTAGAGATATAAAGTGGCTTGCTTTTAAACGTATAGTAGGAAAATATTTTTTCCAAATACTTTAGATTAAATTTCAAACATTAAACTGACAATTTAGTTTTCCTTTAAGTGAATACACTAAACAAGTAACTGTATAGACTAAAAATTTATTAAAATGAGAAGTTTTAAAGCAGCTGGATATATTTTCTCATAATCAGTCATGGAATTTAAATGTAGAAAAGTTTTACACAAGCAGTGAATTTCGTAGGAAAAATGTTAAGGTTCAGTTCTGAGAAGTCTTCCATATAAAAGTTGAAGCAATCCTATTTCAAGTTTTTCTTCTCACTTTTTCAATCATGAATTAACAGTTTCTCTGGCGTTAGCTACACACTATCTAGTGGGTATTTCTATTGGACAACAACTGCCAAGTTCAGATATGCAAAATAAACAAGGTTTCAGAGGAGGCCAAATCATTCAGCCCATCACTTTCACTTGACATTTGATTTGTATTCTGTATGGAACCCAGTAAGGCTTGACAGGGAATACCGAATCTTAAAAATCAGCAGGATTTTCCTTTTCTTTGACAAGCTTTCCAATGCTCTGTTTGCCACAAGGCTATTCAGGTCATTTGTGAAGACAAAAGTTTAGCTGTTGATGAAAGGGAAGCAGGTTCCTGCTGCAGGAGTAGAGGTGGCGAAAGCAGAAGAATGGTTAAGCCACTTTGGAGGAGTTGCTTGGACAGCCTGGTATATGAGAGGTGCTATGCAAAGATCTCAGATTTTAAAACGCCATTGTTTTGTCCTGCCCTGGAGAATAGCAGCCTATAACCATTATTGGAAATCTTCATATTACTTCTTCATGTTTTGCATATTAAATTGGCCCATTTTTCTTTCCTAATTGAAAAACCATCATTTTAAATTCTATTCTTGATATCAAAACCTGGTAGCAGCATGCATACCAATAGAGAAGATATCAAGATCCTACCCCTAAGATACGCATTCAGAGTTTACAAGGACATATGTATTATGATCCCTCTAAAGATGCAAATCTTTGAGAAATAGGACCTCAGTAAACAATTTTGTTAATGAAGTGCAAACTGGAATAAAAATCAACTTTTTTTTCTGTGGCTAAATGTTGCCTTTCAGCACTGACAGCTGGGAAAAACAGTAGAAACTTGTATTACAAAATAAGCAGAGTTGACTGACAACATAAGAACCTTTTAATTTTCCTTTCATTTACTCTTTTGCTACTACCTTAATTAGTCTTCTATAACGACTCTTGTACCAGTGCACCAAATAATCACACAAACATTTCTTTAATTTAGCAGATAATTCAGGACTTAAAAAACTCATATGAGGCTTTATAAATCTCTCACTCCTTAATAAAAATATTTCTAAAGATCTAAGAGAAACAAAAATATGCTTGAACTAATAAAAAAACCCAAATTTTAATCTTCAAAGTGATTTTTCCCAAGCTAAAACTGCCTTGCATCTATTGGATGATAAGTTTTATTCTTCACAGTTTCTTTTTATTTATAATATAACTAGAGTGTGGTATTGTAACTGGATTTGATATTTCTTATTGCTAGATGTGAAGATGCACAATTTAATTGTGTAAATTAAAAATAACTGTACATATATTTGTTCAAGTTCTAAATATTTACATAATTTCTCTCAGAAATTTTAGTCTGGATCAGAGTGAAGTTAATTTTTAAAAGAAATTTGGAAATTTTTAAATACAAAAATAAAGAGCTTAAAATTTATTGCTTAGGCAAAAACGTTAGCTGTATTGGGTAGAAAGCAAAAGTATTCTGGAAAGCACGATTTCTGTGTAAACAAACAGCATTCTAGTAAAAGCAAAGTAAGCAAAGTAGTAACCATTGTGTTCCCTGGCAGTCTGCTACCATGGGTGATTACTTACTTCTTGCCTTGAGAACTTTCCAAACTGGTTTATTTAACAAAATAAGAATTACGTATGTTTAGTGAAATTAATTCATCTTGTTTCAAAAACCATTTTAAAATACATAGATCTTAGCCTTTCATAAACAATTTCTTTACCACAGTTTCTCGCCTTGAGTGACTTGCTCAAGAGAGAGCAGTGAAGAAAATGGAACTCTACCATTCCTCCTTGCAGTCACAGAAGAGGCTGACGTTACTTTGATAAGCTATAGATTCAGATGCCTGTACAGCTTTTTACCATCCTATGGCTTATCTTTTTTTAAAATGTTGGCACTAATTTATATCTAATTTAATAATCTTATTTAAATCTAAATTATTTTCACATCTAATCCTGGGCTACACATTTTGTGGCTATGCAAAAGCAACGTGTAGAACAGTGTTGTAAAAGTTGTTTCTGGCAGATCTGGTTCTATGAAGAGGGTCTCCATGCTTATGTAGTCAGGTTATCAGTTGGTTTTATATTGTTTGAATGTTGTATAAGAATTAAATTATGTTCAGAAGTCTTACCTGTGTGCTGAGCTGCATCTTTCTCTGAGATACTGAATAGTCTCTTGATGTGTTTTAAACCATAATGATATTTAAGAAACCTGAGATATTGCAACTATTAATGAATTAAAATAAATCTTTTGTTTTGGTCAAGAAGTTAAGCATAGACAGCATGTGACAGAATGGAATGTCTCATCTTTTGTTCTTAGCCCTTTTTGCCAAGTGGTGAAAGCATGTGCATTTACAGCTCAGCTCTTATGAAGTCCGTACCAATTGTGTATTTGATAGGCCCTGGTGATTCTCCAGTTATGTTTACGTTGGGGTTGAGAATGGAAACTAATGAGAAATATTAAAGTTTATAGATATAAATGCAATACTTTGCTTTGCAGGTGACTAGTGAGTACTATTCAACATTTGGTTTCAGTCGATTTTCTTTTGACACATCTGGAGAACACCTAAATTCTCTTGCTTTCCTTAAAAAATTAACAACAGGTGAATATCCTCAATCCCTATGAACCAGTGTTTAATGTGAAAAATTGTCGTTATCAAACAAGACCAACTAATGCTTAGAGACATAATTTCCAAGCGTCCCTAACTAGCCTAACAATATCTCTGAACATTTTAGAGAATGAAATGTTTCCTCTGAAGCAGAACTTTATGAGTTTAGTGGTTTGATATTCTTTAATGGTTTTGTTTGATTGATTGCAGTTCTTCATGTCATCTTCTGGTTTCTATTGCTATTTACGCAGGTATATTTATGTGTTTTTTCATCTCTGGTATCTGCACAGGAACTGAAGTTAATATTTAGGTAGGTACTGCAGTTTTCCAACGTAGATAGCGAAGATCAATAGCATGTTCTCAAAAAAATTCCCGTGTCTTTACAGCCCTAAGTGTCAGGACTTTTCTCATCTCAGTAGAAACACAACCAAGCTACCATGTTTCTAACAATGACAATTACTTTCTCTGGGTCTCTCAGGAAAACTTTAGGCCTGAGATGTAGGTCTAGACTCACCCCATCTGAAATGAGTTTACCTAATGCAGGTGCGGTAAAACCCGAACTAATGGGAAAGGAAGAGAGAAGTACCTCCAAGTCTATCCAGCTCACTGAAAACTGCATTACCACACCTGCAGGTGGTAGTTGCAGCCTGAAGCCAGGCAAATTCAGGCTCAAGATAAAGCACCCATTTTGAATAATTTGATTGTTGTTACTGGAACAGTTTACTCAGGATAGAAGTGGTTTTTTGCAGTGCAGTGGATTATGTGGAGCATATTCATAAACATGCTTGGATGTTTTTATGAGAGATAGATTTTTAGTTCAAATATGAAGATTCGGAGAATTCAGCTAATATCTACACTAAAGCTCATAGCAGAGGACCTAGTAGCCCCTTTCTGCTTTATATTTTCTTCTAAAAGAATCATTCTGACCTTATTTATCACTTTGGAAAGTTTTTTCACCTGGAAATTTTATTGAGGTGATGTATTATTCAAATATCTCTGATGAAATGCTTTGGGTTCCAGTCCCCAGAGAAGCCTACTAGAAATACTCCATTTGACAATTATTTTCCATTGACATCCATTTTTTGAATCTGTCAGTTGGCCGGTTCGTTAATGTCTAACCAAAACCAGAGTCTCTTACATTTATACAATTACTGCTAACGATGAAACTTGAAATCTCATCAAAAAATGAAATTACTTTTGTCTGAAATGACATATTTTCTGTAGTCTCAAGCTGACTGGAATTATTATGCCTTAATTCTTTGACAACTGAATTTTCTATCAGCTTTCTCACAAGCTTTCTTTTATTAACATGTTAGTGGTCTGTGATAGTCTGCGTTGCTTCATTTCTCTTCTTGCCATGCTGTGTAATATACCTACACTTCCTGAATTCCATTCTGTCAAGAGTAAGCTTTAGTAAGAAGCTATGTGCTCAGATGGTGGAAGTCATTTGTATATGTTGATAAACCAATGCTATCCCCTGAAGTTTTTTCCTTGTATGAATTTCTATATTACATGTGTATTACGTGTCTGTACAGCAGATGTGTGATACTCCATTATTGCTTTATGAAATAAAACCAGGCAGCTAGTTTCTTCCCCCAAATTAATATGAGTATAATATTTTCTGTGGTTTGACTATTTTAATCAGCAACACCTTGTAATATGTTTAGACCATTACTATAATTTATTTTGTTATTAGTATTCATTTAATCCTCACATTGAAGGGAGCCATACTAGGTATAGAATCTTCCATGATATTTTTTGCACCTTTCAACTTTTGCCTTCTTTTTTCAGTATAGAATGTACAATTTACATTAATTGCATTTATTTCCATTTTCCATTTCCTTTTTTATTGACACTTCATAAATCAACATTGATTTTTCAGCAAACATAATAAATTTTAGTCAAAGCTCTTTTGTTTCTTGAGTATGGAACCACATTGTTTTGTGATCAAGAATTGCTTCCTAAATTTTTCCAATTTACTTTCGTGTATTTCTATCTTAACTTTTCCTTCAAGTCAACCTCCCTCATAATTTATCCCTAGCTTTGTGGAACAAACTTGAATGCTTATATATGTTATTAATTGAGACAGTGGATGGTGCCTGATACAAAATGACATCTTTAGAGATCTTTTTCTAAGCCATCTGCACATTTGTGATTATAATTCTTCAGTCACGTAGACATCATCAGCTCTTGGTAATCCCAATTTAACCAAATCCACTTTAGTGTGACACAGATTCACAACATAACAATGCTTCATGAACGTTTGATAGAAAATAACTTATAATCTGCCAGAAAAAAGTTACAATCCTATATAGAAGGGCTTAATACTTTTATGCATAATTTGGTATGAGATGATTCATGAACTACAGAACAGGCAAATCTTTAGCAATCATCTCATCTGCAGTCTGTTTTTGGCAGTCATGACAGAAATGTTGTAACTGCTGTCCATGCAGTGTGCAAATAAAAAGGTGTGATGGCCATGGATTTTGCATGTAAACTTTGCACTATTCTATGAATAAAATTTTTGAATAGTCAATAATACTGACAGCAATCAGCAGAATAAAGCAGATCACCCCTTTAGTTTAAAATTCAGTAGCAAGTACCTCAATTACCAGTGACACTCTTAATCTCTGCCTTTTCTTACAGGAAGTGTGCATATGTAGGTGATTTATGTTGAAAATAGAGACAATTTAATGGTTTTAGGTTTGGAAATTTTCTTCTGCCACCATAGGCTGGAAACTGCTGTAGTAAAGTGTAATTCCCCAGCTTAGATTTGGACTTCTAGGGTTTGAACCTGGTCTGGTGGAGTATTTTGTATTTGTTGCTACAAAAGACTGCAGTTAGTACTTGTGTTTCCCTACCCTTTTTGTTCATTTAGATGAGTACATCTCTAACATGGTTTAGTATGCACATAATTCCTTTGAAATAAATTAGATTATATTATTCTATCTGTAACAACCATGGATCTGATTTTTCATCAATTTAATTGTAAATATTTCACTATTTAAGGATAAAGTGTGTAAAAAATGCAACAAATAAGAATGGTAAGAATTTTGTACACACTCAGTACAGATATAATAACTCCACAAGCAGCAAGGCAGGAAATAATCAGACGTGTTTATTTTTACTAGACTTTTTACCTTTAAAAGGACTGAAACCAGGCTAGCTTCCCAACTGGTCACAATTTTTGGCAGAGTCATAGAGTCATAAAATATTAAGGGGTTGGAATGAAGCTTAGAGATCACCTAGTCCCAACCCCTCCTGCCATGGCCAGGAAAACCCGAGAAGAAGTCGTCTAAAACAGAAAGCAGTGCTTAAGACAAATGAGCAAATAAAGCACATAGTACCACCAGAGCTCATGTTCTGTTTTAAGGAAAACAATACTGTGTTTATGGATGGCTTCTTATCTTTATCAGACCTATTTGTGTCTGAAACATGTCTTTAATGGAAAACACTAGGATTTGAAGAGTTTAAATGTCTCATTCATTGCTGTACATCCAGCAAGAGTGAGTTTGCAGCTCATATCCATGATAAGCATTGAAGACAGTGAGACAATTTCTCAGCAGGACATTGTCTGATGGAAATTATTTTTTTAAAGGCAACTAATCAGGAAAATTTTTATGTATATCCACAGGTTTTGATTTGCTGCAGTGCAATGTAAAGAAAATAAATAATGATCTCTAAGTTTTTCTTCTGCATTTGCATGTAAGCTGAAGACAGCTCGAGTCATGTGATTTGTTTTGGCAACATGGTGGCAAGACAACCCAAACCATACAAGCAAAATATGTAGAAACTGGATATCCTTATTGATGAGTTTAGTATTGGTATTTAATTTCAAATTGATTATAAGGAAATTATTCCATCATTTCAGTAACTAGAAATTTAAAAATCAAATGTTAATGCAAATGGGAAGAGAATATTAGTTTTATTTTAAAGTCCAGTTTTGAGTGATCTCAGACTTTAATTATCTTCTCACCAGCAACAAGTAACTGTTGCAATTGACCACATACTCTTTCATGGAATTCTCTCTTGACGAGAGGAAACAAAACAAGAAGAATAATTTTTATTTCAATATAGCAAGGAGTCAGACTCATTATAATCTAGTTGGTAACCCCATTGCTATTTCTTCAAAATTCAATTGTTAAGATTATTGTGTATGAAGAAAAAAAAATTACAGCAATATTTATTACAGGTCTTTTCATAATAAAATATAACTGCAGTAATATATTTACTATTCATACAGCATATTAGGTACAACCTGTATACAGTGTAGGAAGGGAAGTACATTAGACAGAATGTTAAATTAGAGAAACTGTTAAATTATACCTATATCATGATAAGAAAGTCCTTATATTTACCAAACCTTATATATTTTTTGAAAATGATGTAGCAATCTAAAATGTAGAAACAACATATTTGACAAGATTATAAAAAGAAGTAACTGTACACAACTCTAAGATAGAAAAATAAGAAAAATGTTATTTCATTTCATATTCAAATTATAGCCTTGAAAATTGATAAGAAAAAAAAAATTATCTGTATTACTAATGAACTAAGTTATCTGATTCTATTTGGTTTTTTCCACATTAGATCATTTGAGTTTCTTTAATAATTTCTCACCTTAACACCGTAAACTTAGAAAGTGCTAAATTAATATTCTTTATGTAGTGTTACACATGTCATAAGACAATATTATTTTACTATGTCAAAGATGTTTGCACCATTTGGAGCACATCTATCATCAAAACTCAATTAAATAGTGCCTTTCTATCTTCAGCTAAAACAAACTGTTTACTTATATTTGCTCAGTGTTTACTTCACAAGAGGTAGAAGACCCAAATACAACAGAAAAATAGATGTCTTGGGATATAGCACAGGTCAAAAAATTTAACCCAAGGAAGAAGGTCTAATCTTTTGGTTGCAAGAGAAGACTTTTTTTCCTTTGCCAAGTAAAAGGCAGCATTACAGTGTTATTCATACCTCACGTGGTGTCCTAACAATTCCACTATTCAAGCTGAAAGGGCTATATTCCCTTTGTTGGAAAGTATTAAATTTGTCCCTTGAGATTAGTGTGTAGGCAGTTCTAAAGGATGAAACAGGATTAGATAAGGTTTCTTACCAAGAAAGAGTTCTGAAACTGTGCTGCAAAAACCTCTTGGGTTACATGTGCTGAAAAAAATCCTTTGTTTTTACACTTTTAATCACAAGTCAAATTTTTTAAATTATTAGTTGACAAAATGTTTCTTTATGGGTTTTATGAAAGGAAAATAAAGTATACATGTGGCGAAAATGACACTTGCTTTAATTGTATTTGATTTTTTTTGTATTAAATTTCCCTGCCATTTGTAATTTGAAATATATTCCAAAAACTTGATATAAAAAAAATAGTAATTCTACTTATTTTCTAAAATATGCAGTACATTTCTGCATTTCTTGCTGTGATATAGAGAAAAAAATATACTTTTATAACTTATGATCCAAGCCAAACAATTTTAGTCTAAAAAGCTTCAAAACCCAAATGTCAAGGAGGGTGCTAAAAAAGTCAGTAGTTCAGCTGTGCTCCACTCACTTGTATATAATTAATACCATTGTGTACCACATGAAGACTTTCATGCATTTGATTACTGCATATTCAGTGAGTACAGTTTAAACATTCCTACTTCTCTTTAAAAATCTACTTTTGAGGAATTGAAACCATTCCTAATTAGTATAAAGGGGATTATTAGCATATGTATATTCAATAGTAGGACAGGTTAAGAGGGCTATATGTTGCTTTTGCCTAATGAGTTGATAAGCAAAGGCAGTTCCTTTTCTTTATCGCTGAAATTTCCACACGACACATGGACTTTGACCCCATCTTTTCTCAAATCCCTGTTCTTGATTGTCTTTTCTTCCAGGAAGACTAGATGAATTCCTTTGGTAGCCATCAATGTTCTTCATCCAGTCTTAAAAAAAAAACTGCTGAAGAACTACAAAATCCCACCCAAGGGTGAAGTGCACCTCACTACACATGTCATAACCTTGCTGGCCAATGACTGTACTTACACGACTATTGAATCCTCATCTTCCCTGTTTTTTCCCACTGTACAGTTCTTTACCATTCATACAGTCTACTACATTCATCCTGAATATGATGCTTGGCTTGAGAAAGGCTGTGGAAAGACCTCAAGACTATTCTCAGTGTCATTGTAGAGTTCACTTGAGGAGCTGATGGCGAGATGCACAGCAATTCCTATTACTTCTGTACCAAAATATTACTTATCTTCAGCCATGAACTGGAGTACATAATTTCTAAATCAGAACACTTGGCATGCCCAAATAATTTTTTACATCTTTATGGGTGTAATTCCTCAAAAAAAATTGTTGATACATATTGGAAGTAAAGAGCTAGTCTGACATTGTGATATGGCTATTTAATCTGTTCCTTTTCCTCTGTAAAATTATAATTTAAAAAATAGCTTCAACAGATTGACAAAAATAGAACAACAACATCACCTGCAATTAGAAGATTTTTCTGCACCTTCACAAGAGAAGATGGGGTATTGCAGCCAGTCAAGTCTGCTGTTAAAATATATTCTTCACAATATGTACCAAATAAAAGTTAAACCATAAATATTAATGAAGATTGGAAAGGAAAAGAAAAGATGTTCTGTTGCTTAGTGTACCATGCATTCAACAGAATCAGCATACTTTAAAAGAAATTAGATGACTTGCCCGTTTTTCATCTAAGTTAGACACAGCAAGATGTGATTCTTCCCACACGGCTACTGGATCATAAAAATGTACATCATTAATAAAGTTAAGTGGCACTAGGCTTGTAATTTTCAAGGCATAGATAGAAAAGGTATACTGTTATAATTCATGGACCATTATAATAGATATATTACCTTAATGTAAGGCTCTGAAATGACTATCTTCATTTTCTGCAGCTGGAAGAAAGCTCACTTTCAGGAAAAATAATTTACCTAAGAACGTTTCCAAGTATATAATTAGAAACTTTCCTCTGCCTATCATTGAGCATAACAGCATTAAAAGGCAATGTCCAATGTCTTCAAAAGTATTTTATGGCGGTATGCCATGTGTAAGGGAATGGCATCTTATTAAACTGGTATCATATATTTCAGCATTATGTTCTCTATGCATGTCAGCTGACCACTGCAGGCAGATACAAGACCTCTATGTGCTATCTCATCCATTTGACAGAAGTTGTGAGAGTAGTGGCAGCTGTATTGAAGACTCAGGCCCAAAGATCTGCAACATTTGTAGTAAGATGACCAGTAAAGGCATTCCTCTGGCACTGGCAGTGTTTGGATTTCAAGGTGAATCAGTTCCTCATACTAATTCTCTTTCTATCCTCTGGGAGTTTTAATTATAGCCACTGGAATATTTTTTGATGCCTCATCTCAGTTCTCCAAAAAGAGGCAGGGAATTGTGTGTTGATGGGAGAAAAATGCCCCAAATATACTCTTCTTCTCAATGCAAATGATCATAGAACAAAACAAAGTTAGTTGATATTCACGCTATAAATGTCTGTGCTACTGTCATACAGTGCAGTATGTGAACAAAATAATAGAAGATGATCTGTCAACAAGCTGCTCTCTTAAGTTGGTAATTATTTTGAATGACATCGTATCACATCTAAAATAAATTTAAACAGTATCAGCAAAGTACAACTAAAACAATATCACACAGCTAAGATGAACAGCAATAGCTCTCATTCTAGTCAGTACTTTTTGTAATATTTAGTTATTGTTTGGAAGAAAACCACTACACCCAACAGTTTTCACATTAAATATAGGCAAATAGTTTAAATTAAACATATGATATTCTATCATTTTACACAGGAAGTCATATTTATATATTTAGGCATTTAATTTCTTGAATTGCGGGACACAATGGAAGTAAAGATATTCCTATATTTTCAAGTTCTCTTTTGATTGGTAAGGGACAGTGGAGGCCCATCTGTTTTGCAGCAAAGAAAGCCCCAAACCATCTGTGTAGAACCACATGCCAGCTAAAACACAGAGATATGCACAGTTTTTTGTTATGAAAAATTTTGCAGTATTTTTTTCCTGTATTAGTGTGAATAAATTAGCAACAACTAAATTAAAGAAATCTTCTGAGAACATACTAACTTCCTAGAGCACACTGGAAAATGTATCCATTTAGAAGTCATGAAACTTTCGCTGGCAAAAATTGTTCTTGTGGCTGTTTATTATTAAGACAGGTAGATCTTTGTGCATTTAATAGAAGCATTTTTATGAGCATCATAGTTGAAGTTAATTTACCTATGAGGTGTTCTTCAGAGAAAAACCTACATAATTGCAGCCATGCTTTTATATATGCCTAATCATAGTATTTAAAAGCTTGAGCCCAAATGTTTCTTTTCTAACTAAAAAAAAACCCAGAAGAAGGTGAACTGACCCAATTCACCCATAATGACTACAGCTTTGGCTAGCCTGCATCATGTACCATTTAAATGGGTTTTAAAAGAAAAGCGGTATGTGGGGAATAGTCCCTGAAATGAATATCAAGTGAGAATTGTGAGCAAGTCCCTAACTTGCCCTCACACAGGAATTGTGTTCTGTGTCAGAGGTAGCGTGGTTGACAGTTCATTAATGTTCAATATTTTCTTCACGTTAGGGCAACCTTAGCTAAGTGGACAGCAGTGGTCCTGAGATCTTCTGAAAGTCTATGGAATTACTGAAAAAAACCAAGCAAAATGCACAAATAAAGAGCCCTATGTCATTTTTTGATGTATTAATGATCATACACTGGCAAAACTGCAGTCATTTCTCAGCTGTTTTCAGACCCTAAATAAAATACTTTTAAAATATAAAAATAAAATTATGATTTTGCAAAATGATTGGGCTGGTTTTATACAAATGTTCACGCACCAGTTTGGAACACATGGGAAATAAAAGATGGTCCCTGGATTTTATCCAGAACATCTTTCAGCTGAAGACATTTGAGCTATTCTAGTCTAGAACACGCAATTTGATCAGCAGAAAGCCTTCACAAGCATGTTTTGAAGAAAGATGCATGACGTAAAGAGCAGGCATTTTCTAAGTTAAAAAGGCCATCATATCCTTTTGCTTTCATTCTTGATAAGATGCCAGACCACAAAAGCCAGAAGCTTTCTAGCAAAGCTTCTAGATTTTGTTAAAACATTAAAATTCTCATGTAGATTTAATCCTTCAAAATTGGACAGTATGAGGACCAAGGACAAAGCCCAACAGTTAGTGTTTCCATCTTTCTAGAAATCTTGTTTGACTTTTTATTTAAAATTCTATTTATGGAGTGGCAAAGATCAGCTTTTGTCAAAGAAACTACTCATTCAGAAGCCATCTCAGAATTTAATTTAGGAGATGTATGACAGGAATAAGACTTTGTGTCTGCACATGTGGTTTTGAGACCACTCCTATGAAAGCAAGGCAGCATTTCCAGTGATATAAAGACTGATATTTATGGTTTTCATGGTTACTACATTACAATCCTAGTTCCTTTTAGAAAAATCAAATATGATTTTAATGTCTTTATTTCTCCATGATGGAGAAAATGATGCTGTCAGAATGATGATGCCTGAATCTTGATTTTGGAACTGCTTGCTGTACTGTAGCAGTTGTTACACACCTAGTTAAATATTCATGATAATGAGGTATATGTAATTATGTTACATGTTGTAAAAAAGAGAAATGATTGCAAGTGTAGAAAACGAGGATACAAAAAACATTTTCTAATGGAGAACACTTTGACATGGAATTTGTTCTGATGTGTCTGGTGGTAAATTCTCATGAGTATTAAGTCCAGATGACTTGCTTAGATACTTTAGTGGAGTATTTAATCATTTAACAAAATCAAAAAGATCCATCTTCTTCTAGGCCATACTGTAGATTGCTTCTAACCACAGTTCGATGATTGCCAAAACTGTGGCTACACGTGTGATTGGGTAAGCAGCACCTGGCAAAAGCATACAGTTCATGTTTGATAGCTGGTATTCATTCCCATGCTTTATCAAAGACTCCAGATTTAAGAAGATGATGCACCAATTGCCAAATGATCTACTTGAAGATGATTTAACTTTTATGCAACATTAGTGAATTATTTCTATGTTCACTGGCACAGGGTTTGGATTTATTCTGCAGTGATATGTAGATTTGTATTTCAATAAAAAATGCACTTCTGTAGATTTAAATTCTTCACTAGATGTTTTACTGAATTTTTCTGTTCCATTAATTTAGCAGTCAAAAGTCCAATTGTAATTTTATTTTGCTTCAAAGTAAAGATTGATTCAGATTTATAAAAGTAATAAACTTATTTTGCACAACAGCAAATCTCAACAAAAAGAAATAAAGCTCCTCAAACCTCCCGTCTGTTAGCATAGTTTAAAAATGCTTAAATACAACAGAAAGATTATGACTGGGATTTTAATACTTTATTTTCTCCCTCCATTGACCTGTGAAAACTCATCTCAGATTATATTAACTTTGTATTGAACATGCCCATCAATTTTTAAAAATGTATTTGTGCTGTAGCATTGCAGACACTGTTGTATATGAAATTCAGTGATTTTAGTGATAAAAAGCATAGACTCTCAATATAGTTTTAGGCCTCAAGTAATCATTTGTGTCAGTGTAAAGTAAAGGAAGTGTAAACACAAATAACGGAGCTATGAACATACACCTAGGGCAAAAGCAGATCCGATGGCTCCTACATCCAATAGCATGAATTTTCTGAGCTGAGTCCCTAGATAGACACAAAGCCTATAATTTTTTGCCAACAGTGGCTCTTGCTGTTCTACTCCAAGCGAATAATCTGTGAATTAAAAGACCACCAAATGAACGTGAATATTTGCAGTTCTTCATAAGGATATATCAGGAAAGTGATTTCTTTCAACCAAGAGATACAGCATTATCTTCATGGTTAACACTTTTCATTATGCTATACAAGATAACTTCGTGATCCTATAATTATTTTTACATTCATTATTTTAGAGTGTGTAGAATTTTCCCCCCTCTTGCTAAATAATGAGTGACCTGTTTTGAACTATACAAGAGTTTTGAAAGGAGAAACTATTCACACATGAAGGAGTATAGAAAAGCTGTGATTTTCTGCTTGACTTAAAATCAGTTTATGATTCAGTTATAAGAAGGTTAATCAATCTGAACTAAAATGGAAAAGAATACACATAGAAATGCAAAAAGAGATCATTATTTTTTCAGAATAACATATTTATGTGCACACAAACTGATGAGATGTTTTCTGTTTGTTCCTATCATGGAAACTCTATAGCTTTATACTTACGATCTTTGATTACCCATAACTGAGGAACACTGCTTTCAAATGAGACCTTGTTTGCAATATGGCAGTTCCTAAGACATTCTGACACGAAAACATATGAATTAAATAAAGAATCCACCTAGCTCTTGATGATGTTGGATTAAAAGCAAATTTATAAATATTTTAATGTATTAGCAATTAGCAGCCTTGTTATAAGAAATAATAAACCAAAGCAGAAAAAATATTTCTCTTCATAAAAGCAAATTTATTTCAAATTTTAGCTTTATTAGGGTTAGTTCTCCTGTGTAAAGAAAATATAATTAGATTTATTTTTCAACGAAGAATATAATGTCATGTCTCAAAAAAAAAAAGTATTTTCTCAGGAGTTCTTTACAAAACACAAAGGTCTAATGAGATATTTACCTGTATTAGACAAGACTATACCCACATACCCACAGTGTTTGTGCTTGTTAAAGCCTTTCAGTCATTCTAGGCTTAGGGAAATAGTGTCCAAATGTACCATATTTAGCTTCTATCTCAAATTCTCCCGAGCTGTCAATTTAGGTGTTAAAGAGACCATTTGTAAAGCTTGGCTGGGATTTGCCATTATTGACTGGAATGTGTGTTTATCATTACATTCAATGATGAAAGTGGAACATGTAGCATATGAATAAATGTCAGCAGATGTTTCTTTTAAATGGCCTGATTTCAACCTCCTGTTGTTTGTCTTGAATACAAATATTAAAAAAGAGAAAAAGGCAGAATTTTTTATGACATAAGTGCAAGGGTAGTTATATTAAAAAACAACAAAAATAATGATGAAAGTCAGAGAAGAACGAGGAAAGTATAATTAATAAGAATTATGTTGATGCTTTCATGCTACTATCTGATATTATAAAAGATACAAGAACAGCAGTTCAGTGTGGGATATATCACTCCAGTCACTCCATAAGAAGTAAGGAAAACTTATAGTCTATTCTCAGAAGCATATTATGTAAGGTTCAATAATTTTTAAAATTTTATAGCATTGTTGTAAAACTCCTTAAATTCAGAACACCAAGAAAAGGGGGTCTCAGAGAAAAGAGGTCTCTACATGCATTATTCTTGTTTGTAAAAGGAAATAATCACTTTAAAATAGTAATAATTTTTTAAGTGCTTGAAAGACTCTCACTGGTTCCAGTGGGTAATACCATTTCTGCAGTGTGTGGAAATGCAAATAAAGGATTTATGTAGCTCTCCTCTTTTGATCAATTTTTTTAAAAATTAGAATAATAAAGATATATATCATGTATAGTAGTACATAATAGTATAAAAACCAGTATACAATTGTCGGCTGCCAGGACCATATTCTGCTGCTCTGCTTCGCATGGTGGTGTCCCATTTTGTTCCATGGGACTACCCTGAAAATAAAATAATGCTCAGTGTGAGCAGTGAAGGCAGAATCTGGCAGGAATTAGTATGCAGCACTGTAAACTCAGCAGTATTCCAACTAAATCAATAAAGTGAACAGAGACAAAATTAAATCAGCCTTGTGTTTACTGGAATGTGTTGCATTTTGTATCTAAATGACAATATGGTATCGAGGTGTTGAATATCTGAGGCCCTCTCTCTTTACCAAGAGATGCAGGTGTCCAACACCACTGTAAATCTCATTTTTAGTAAACAGGACAGCTTTACAATGATTATAGTCCATATTCAGATATTATCATAAATCTACTGGTTAGACTGGGAATTTAGGATAAAAACCAACTTTTTTTTGATACTGTCTCAATATCTCCCTATTAAAGAAATAATTTCCTACCTAAAATAAATATGTAATATATTTCTATAAAACTGTATCTAATGACTGTAATGAATGAGTATCTTGTAATTAAATACTGAGGACTATCTCCATTCCTGTCTAGGATTATATTATGTATTTACTAAGAGTTTAATGAAAACCACATGTGAACTTTGAATTTAGAAAGGCTGGAGCATCCCTTTCACGATGCATTCTTCTCAGCTGACCATTCATGTTGATTATGTCCTAATCACAGCAAGAGCACAAGAGCATCCCATGTCTCCTAGACAAGATAATGATCTTTGCAAATGTAACTTACAGATAGCTTACTGTTCACAGATGCACAATATATACCTCTAGTAGTGTATAGACTGCAACTTAATTTGCAAGATCTTCTCAAGTTCAAGGATATGTCCTTTATCTGTTTTTCTGGTAACAACAATATTGGCCAGTTGCTTATTGGATCTTGTGTTAGTAATTTTGGCCAGCTGCTTCCAGAAACTAAGGAAAAATTGTTCTCAATTTATTCCCTTTTGCTTTTGATAAGTTTCAAAAATGTGCCCAAAAACATCCAATATCACAGGAGGAAAGTCAAGTTTACAAAAGAAAATCAGTACAAAAACATTAGGTTTTAGGCCTATGACTTTTTAAAAATAATCTCTAAATCAGTGAAATCTTATTTTAATCGAGTAAGGAATTTCGTACTGCTACCAAATATTAGTGAACTGCTCTACCTCCATCTCATTTTAGTGCAATACATCCAAATAGTAATTCACTTAATACTAACTTTAAGGAAATATATCTCTTGTCCTAAATCCATGGACCAGGAACTACAAGATTACAGCACTTATTCCACTGCTGTCCTTTGCCAGTGCTGGTGATGAGCTGAGAGTTGAGCAAGTATTTGTAGATAGTTACAGAATATAGTGAAATACAGTACAGGGACACCTGAGTAAATATAAAATATAATAACCAATATTAAGTGAAAATATAAATGTATTCTATACTAGTTAAAACTATATAGGCCTATTGAATGAAAATGTTGTCAAACTTCTAGCAGTAAGTGGAAAAGCAGAGGAAGAATTGCAATTTAATTATCTTGGTCTCCATTCTGGAATTTAATAAGCAGATCAATAATGTTATCTCTATAATTGCATTCCAAGAATATCATGCTAGTTGTTTTTGCACTTCATACCCTGCAGCATTTCCTGTTAAGATGTTTTCAGAATGTTTACAGTCATTTCTGTTCTTAGGCCTGGATTCATCAAAACACTGAGCTTATACTTAGCATTATTTCCACAGCATGAGTAGTATATTTACGTCTATATATAAATGTTTTCTGGAATAGGGTTGTTTATAAACATGCAAAATGATTTGATGAATTTAAAACAAAAACTAAAAACTCTATATATATTGATAAAATATGCTGTTTCTTCTGGAGTATCCTCAAATAAGGATATCTTTGTATGACTTAAAGTCATTATATAAAATATATTAATTAAAGTATGTTATCTTTTAAAAATTATTGAATTAAATAATGATAAAGTATTGAGTGTAGACTTCTTTTCAGGTTCATCCTTCAAAAATCTGTAGCTAGTTCTGACTTTCAACAATCAGAAAGCAAGGAAGAAATCTAGGAGGGAGGCTGCATTTTCCCTATCTGCTTAGATCTTGGCACATTTGCTCTTCAATTGCTCCTCACCCTTCAGATAAGCTTGAAAACAAACTTCAACCTTTCAGCACTATGCACACTTCACACATTCTTTCACTGAAGCAGTAAACTCCTACCTCCTTGAACAAAACCAAAACACACACAGAAACGATTCCATGTTCTCACTCCTAAGGAAATAATAACTGTAGGTCAAGGTCACTTCAGAATGACTTGAATTTCTCTTTATTTTTTCTGTCCTGTAAGTTATTTCACTTCCTTTTTTGACACAGAGGTTTTGGAAATGTTTGTGTGCTTCTTCCCTGCTTCCTACAGTAATATTTTAGATTGATAAATATAATTCTGAGGAATTTAGAGGTTTTTTTCATAGATTATTGGAAGTGACAGGGTGTGTCTTGTGGAGCTGCAGAATCTGTGGGAGCAGTTGTCTGATGTGAAGTGGTGTGAGAATACACAGAATAAGGCATCGCCTTTACGGGAGACTTCCTTATGTCGCACTGATTAGGTGCACTAGTTTTTCATGTAAAAAGTCTTAGTCATAAACCAACAAACCTTTTTGGATGCTGGGTGGAGCATTAATTAAGAGCTTCTTTTTGACTCAGCTCCAGGAAACCTCCTTCCTCTGTTACCCTGCCTCTGCCTCGATGAAAGAGCACTGACAGCAGGATATTACTCCCAATAAATCAGCTGATTTTTCCATTTCTTCTCACAGACTACTCCTAGATAGTGTTTAGCATCCTGATTCTTAATTTTCTGGTTCAACAACAAGTGTTTACCTGCATTATTGTGGCAATTTTACACAACACTTAAGTTTTATGTGTAAGAATAGTTTGATTTTTTATTTTTTATCATTGTCCAAATCCTCTTGTATCTCGATTTTTTGGAATCTTTTCCCAGAGTAACCTTTTGTATTCTGAGTATGTACAATTGTTGCGAGCTATTCAAAAAGGTTTTGTTTGATATATTGATTTTTTAGTAGTCAACATGCATATTGTCCTTCTTGCACTTGGCTTCTGTTTAAAGTCATCTCAGCTTTAAATAGTTACAGTAGGGCTAATGCGAAAAGTCAAAAGTAAAACATGAGGGAGTTTGCTCATTTTTCTTGTTCATAAATACGATCTTGTGGCTGATATTACTTGCAGCTGTAATGCCTGTGATTCTCCTGCTGAGTCTCCCAATCCGTCACGAGTTAGATGGAAGTTTCAAGGAATAAGCCAAAGCCCCCTTTACTCCTACTGGATGCCTGTTTTTTAAGGCTGAGAGATGATCTAGAACTAGAAAATATCCTATGAAAGTGTGGGGACAATTGTAAAGAGTGAGTATTGTGTGATATTAAGAAATTAAGTTCAGAGTCCATGGTTAGACTCCCTAGCCACCCACAGACCTATGACTAAAGTCCTCTCCAAAGGCAATGGAGCAGTGGATGACAGCCCATTTCCCAGCAAACTGTTCTAATCACTGCAAAATCACTACGGAAAAGCCAGGTGACTCCTCTTTCCAGATGCACTTTGAAAAAATTGAGTTCCCTCAGGACAAACCCCTGTATTTAGAGGTCACCTGAATAAGTGGAAGGAGAGCACTTGCAGTGAAGTGCCTACACGACAGAGAGGCTTGGTTTTCTTTGTCTCTCATTTCTCACTCTGCTTAACATTCCTTATGGGCTGTCTCCAGGCAGCTCCATGATTGGTGAGTGGGAAGTACCGAGGACATGTTTATGTTTTAGTCATGGAACGCCCACAGTGCTGCAATAAGCAAGCAGTCTGATTCTTGTCCTTACATATGCTAAGTGAATGAGGAGGACCAAAGGAACAAAGTTCTAGCTAAAACAGAAAACAGGGATATAACTGTCCAGCCTCTCTGGACAGTTCAGGCAGAACTACAACTCATTTTCGTGCAAGTCTGGTCTGACAAAGGCATTTTGGTGTGAGTCAACATTCTTCTCTTCCCAAGTACAAATAACTCTTTTCTGTTGTCCCAAGTTGCATATTTGTCAACCTTGTTCTTTAACTGAATGCATGCATATATCACTAATTGTAACTCCTGAAGTAAAAATGTAATTACCATACAGTGCCTCTGTACAAGCAAAATATACACTAACTCTGAAGGAATTTTTATTCTATTATGGGCTTATGATAGTTTGATTTTTTTCTTCTTTTAATATGCATGTTTTACTCCCCTTGGCAATGCACTCATACTGAAGAAAGAACAGACACCTTAATCCTGCTTGGCAAGATTTCCCTTTAAAGCTTGAGTCCCAAGCAGGCATGTGTAGTGTTTGTTGACCTTTTGCACCAGACCAGTCAGTCCATTGTAGTCTAAAGTAAGACTTCCTTTTCTTGGCATGCAGCAAGGCAGAGTTAGATGATCAATTCTTTGAAGTATAGCATCTGAAGCCCCAAGCACAAAAGCTGCCTCAGCAGCCATGTCAGTAGCAAAGGTTGCTACAACATTTTTTTCATCGTAATTTCAAATAATTCAAAAAACTCTGCATATTTAAAAAGTTCTGTTCTAGAGAAGGATTAAGGAATAAGTCTCTTAGTGTTTCCATTAGACCTGATTCTTTCCATGTAGAATTCAGCAGTAAAATGTAAATAACTTCAATAAGATCAGGATAAGACCCAATGCCAAGCTTTTGTCAATATGAGAAGAAAACCTCCTTTTTACAGTCAATTTAACTACTTAAAAATTCTTAGTAGGAAGACGTTTGGGGTACTTAAATATTATTAATGTTAATAAGGCTTGCCCATTTCTTTCAGTGCTGTTCATTAATAGAAAAGAAATCTCAGTACTTTAGGAGACAAAAAGAAACAACTGTTTGTTTGATTTTTATTTTTATATCACTAATATAAATGCCTCTGTGTGTGAATTTATATTTTAAACTTGAGTATGATATATTATATAAACTTTAAAAAATGGTTCTAAATAGTTGTACCCTTTATAAATGGTGAGAGAGAGAAAAGAAAGATACTAATTTATGTTAACATTTCCTGAAAGAATCTAATAGTTCTCATTTATCTATGTACATTAAGAAATTACATTAGTTCTGATCAGTTATTTAAAATATTTTGAGAAATACATAATGGTTTGCTACCATGCTAAAGAATATAAAGCACTATTAGCCACAAGTATGATCAACAAAACTAAACTGTAAAGCTAAAAAAAAGAGTTGTGTACCGAGTTAAATAAATAAATAATTTTAATTGGTGTACAAAAATCTTGCAACGTCTATTTTAAGGATGCACGACCTTTTCTAAATGGACAGCTTGCAATGTAAGAACAAGAACAAACCAGTTGTGGTTTTTACTGTACTCTAATTTGCAACGTCTGGGTGTGGAACAGAATTTATATTAGCATGACATTATGGTTTTGTAAGAGCAGTCATTGATTTTGTCTTTCTTCCATTTTGTCTTTTCCTTTTCCCCTCTCCCAAGTCTTTCTGCTATTGATGATGAGTTCACAGGCTAAAACTCTGCTACTTTCAATGAAGTAGTATTTCGTGAATGCTTCTTGGTCTTTAATCATTTGGTTTATCTCTATGAAGTAAAAGGAAGTCCTACAAATAGGTTCAGATTTTCTGCATAAGTAAGGAACTGGACATAAAAGAAGGAGAGGCATTAAAAAAACTCAAGAGAGTACAGAGCCCATGATGTCACACTTATAACATGAAAACAGCAAGAAGATTGGTTGAGTTATAAGAGCCTCCTGGTCTCCACCTTTTGCAAGGAGCTCTGAATGCACTGTTCTAATCACAATATAGATTCTTCCCATGATCATAGATAAGAAAAATGATACCCAGATTTCCCATAACTGTTTCTAGTGGGTTATTTGAATAATGAGAGGTTAGGGTCTTTGGTTATGTTTTTGCCCCATGCATTAAGGGAATAACCTTGGGCAGCTACCAATATATTTTCCACAGAACGAAGTTCATGAGTTTGCACAAAATGGATACAGTGTAGGCCTTGGTGATCAGACTGTGGTCTTGTCAGGCTGTGAATGTTCTGTTCCATGTCCTTTGTTCACATCACACTCTCCATCCACACTGTACCTTGGAAGTTCACCTGCCTGTAAAGGGAGGACTCTACTTGGTACTCTTTGCACGAAGCCACAATCACAAAATAATGAATAGTCATCATTCATGAACATCCACACATATCCCTTGTGTTATGCCATGCTCTAACAATTAGACACTTGGTCAGTTAAAGCGAATGTCCAGGTTAATGTAAACTTCGAAAAAATCAGATTGGTTTATTAACTCAGTTGTTTCCTACTCTATTACCTATAAGCTCTTACCTTTGAAATGGAATTGTCGCTTGTCGTCTTCTTCTCTATGATTCTTATCTGGCTATTTCATTTTCTTTTATTTCATTTAATTTTTCCAAAGATCAGAACTTGACATTCCTGCTGCTTTATTCTTTTTCTCTTCGGAAACTGTTTTTGCCATTTTTCATGGTCATTAATTTTCATTGTCCTTACTCACTTTCCTAGAACCATTGGAGATGGACTGCTTGCTGTTTATTCTGCCCCTTTGCACAGTGAAAGCAATTGGCTGAGGATGACAATTAGACAGTTGCAACTGGGCTGTCAACATTTTTAAGTGAATAGGATCCAGTGCAATATGAAAGACACAATGCAATAGTAAAGGAAATATTTCTGCACAGGCCAAGATTGTATCAAAGATTGTGCTGTTTTGAGATTGCAATGAATTGTATCACACAATACAAAGAAAAATGAAAGGAAGTTAAATGCTGTCTTCCTTTGAACTCATATAGAATACAATTTTGTGAAATCAACTAAATTGATATTTTCCTATAGAATTTTCTTGTTTATATCTATAAAGATATGTTTTACCTGCAATAATACATTTTGTAAAAATAACGAGGTCCTCTGATCATTTTCCTCCCTATTACTGGATAGCACTTCCAGCACTATGCAAGCACAGTTGGCTACCCAGGGACCCTGATGCCAAGTTGCGGAGGATATTCTTGTAGCAGTGACAAATAGCTTGCTGGTGGGCTGTGCAGAGTGTTGTTCTGGCAGCAATGAAGTTGTCTATGTGTCTGTCACTTGGTTAGGCTACAGAAAGTCTAGGTGGTTTGATTTTTTTTTCCGCCTTTGGAGAACTTTGTTTTAAACTTGCATGTGTTTCTGGTGAATTAGTTCATTTGACAGCAAGGTTCTTAGCAGACCCCTCACAAGTGTTACATGTGAGTACCTATATGATGAAAGAGAGAAAAAATCTTCACAGTGCCATACTTGTTTTCCATACAAACCTACATGCTGCCATTACAGCCACCCACATATCGTTTGACAACTCACTTATGCATCAAGCATCTTAATGAATCAGGACTGAACAACACAGTGTCCTTGTATAAAGCCACATATTTTAAATGTTATTCTGATGGTATGCCTTTCCGGTGAAAAATTTGGGTAGATTGTGCGATCTGTAAACAAAAATTCGTGCATGGGTTCTGTTTTGCTGCTCATCATTCTCATATTGAAAGCATTCTGTGTTGCTGATTTAAATTTTAAAATACAATTACTAAAGTCAGCTGACTACCAGAAACCCAGTAATTCTTAGTAGATAAATTAGCTTGTAGACCTACACAGACAATCCCTACAGTGTCTTTTGACTGCCTAAGAAAGTATATAATTTAAAGCTTCTAGATAATTTATGGGTGAAAGGCAAACTAGCTGACACTGCTGGTTAAAAAATGAATACTCCTCCTATTGTACCTCTGAGTTTATAATTAAGGGTAAATGTGAAATTTAAACAAAAAACAAAATAACAAATATATGAGGTATTGTATTTAAAAACAGGAAACAAAGGCATCAATATTTGTGTATAGATGCAGGAATAATTTAAGATCCTTTGGAAATGTAACAAATATAGTATGTAATAACTCTGCTGAATGATGTAAGCCTAGACTAAGTAAAAGGAAGTAAATGTTCTTCTCATGAAAGTCAATATACAATGGCAGTGTTTTAAAAGGACTTAACAGGCTTTTAGTCTTATAAAGGAAAAAAAAAGTTTATTTTTGTTCTTTCTGTGTATATAGATTCATTTACTGATTTGACTATCCATATTGGCAGATCGGGTTAAGTGTACTTTGAGATAGACTTATATTCTTTAGTAAGTCACTGTACTGGTTTTACATTCACAAAAAATATTTCTAATTTTTTTTAATTATGAATATAAAAAAGAAAAAAATCTGCTGCTGGTAATTAGAAAAATAATCAAAGAACTCTAAGTACTTGGAAGAGATGTTGAAAGGTATTTTAACATTGTAAATTAAGGGTACAGGGAGGAAATTTCAGCTAAAAGTGATGTTTGAGTTAGTTTGTTTTCATTGTGTCCAGTGATAGTACTTAAGCCAGCCTCCTAGACTACATGGGTATTGCTAAACTAAACTCATCAAATTTGCAACTATAGCTTTGCCAGAAACATTTTTGAAAAGAGCCGACAGCAGAGATTTTCTAGCTTTCATCACTTAGAAGCACAGAGTGAGGCTATTGATCTTAAAATTGCTGGGATTTTCGAAGGAGACTGCTTGTTTGTTCTGTGCTGTTGTCACTGAAGTGGTTAAAGCTTTGTTTGTTTGTTTTGGTTCTGAATGGCTCTTAATGGATTAAGCTTTCCAGCTTTCACCAAAGCTGAAACTGTTTATTAAAGTATCAAGATATAAACTAACCTCTGAGAATTTTAGCTAACTATATAGGGCCCTGCAGCCCTAATGACCTATCATGAGAATCCTTTTGAAGGCTTTGGTGTGTTTGTTTTTGCAAATTATACCATAACCGAATTAATTTAGTTGTTTTGGGGAAAACAAGTCTACGCAAGGTTGGACATTAAAATGAAATAAGGGTATTTTCCCTCACAGATTTTATGTAAGTGCTCTAAGTGCTTCATCTAATCATAACCATATATACAGAATACTGTAATGAAATATTTATAGTGTTTTATTGGCACTAAATGCTTTATTATTTCAGATATTTACAAAAATGATGGAAAGAAAACCTCCATCATATTTAACCCAATACGTGAGACATTTTCTAAAATATGACCAGTCTGGGCATGGATGGAGATAGGTTAGGATCTTTAAGACTAACATCAAAATATTTGCAGAATATATTGGACTTGTAATTTCTAAAATCAGATTTAACTAAGTTTTCAAGAGAAAGGAATAAAATCCTCTCTTAAAGTAACCCAGTAACCTATTGGACACAGAGATGGTAGAGAATATAATTCACTAATTGACTGGTTATGGGAGACCAAGCAAAATCCTCTATTTTCCAAATTTGAACAGGTCCACATTTTTCTTGTGCTACCAAGTATCATCATATAAATGTCAGAAACAGGTTACTTCACTCTTCCAAAACTCTTCAGGAAGGGATTCAATTTCAAAGTCCTTAATAAAAATAAAAGAAATATAAAAAACCAGTTAGTGGGGTTTTTCAGGTGGAGATACCTACACAAGATATTGGAACTACATCATTCTATCCAAATCTTCTGCCACTACATTTTTTCATTATACATTTTTGCACAGTACATGCTAATGTGCAGCTCAAGTATAGGCAAAAAATAATGAAAAAAACAGTGAAAAATAATGAAAACTCTGAATCTAAACACCTATCGTTATTTTAAAGATTTGTATTGCTGTCTAGTCCCAGCTAGAGGTAGTCTTAAGGTTGCAACTTCCAGACCTACAATATTTGTCTCAACTCAAAAGATTTGTCTTAGGGAAGATGTGTGCGCATGGGAGAAGTTATTTGATATGAACTACTCAGTAAGATTATGATTATTTTTTAAATGCACTCCACCTGGCTTAGTGTCTATAATTCTAATATATTCAGTGAATTCTCTTATATGCCTTTTAGTACAACATGTTCATGTGATAGTACATATAGTGTATATACACATAGCATATATGCATTTATAGTATAGAACAAACATGTTCACCTTCTGTTTCTCTTTAACTGTATACTCATTCCTTGGTAACTAGTGTATTAAAACAGAAATCAATAAATCATGTTTAACAATAACTGTAAGTGGAAGTTTTTGGATACATACATGTGTCTCACAAAAGCTTTGAGATTCTGGAAAAAAACCTCAAAATCCTGTTACTAACTAGTGTTGGTTGAATTTAAAAGAAGAATGTGGAAGCCTGGCATACACAAAACTGCTTTTGAGTGAGACTCTATCTGAAGAGCCATTGATTTAAGGTAAGGTTAGTAATGCTTTCATGATGTCTCTGTTACTTTAGATAAACTCACACATTCACTGGAGAAGTAATTATCATTGTAATATTTCAGATCCTAATATTAGGAGACACTGCTTGATTAAGTGCAATATACTGATGTTGCACAATTTTTTTTCTGGTATGGCAGTGGGGGAAGAAGAATTATTCACTCCTCAGCATTTTCACTCAGGTAACATTATAGGAATTCTTGCTCCAAGTTCTCAGTAAGAACTCTGGAAACATTAAAGGCAGCTTTTCTTCATTTAGGTACTTTTTTTTTTGTTTCTGATAGGTAAGAAATATGAACAGCATCAGGAAACGCCACTGTTTTTCTGTCTGCTATCAAAAGGCCATTTACTACAGGTACCCCATTGTACCCATTTCTGGAATAAAAGTCTGGAATTGATGCAAACTTTATGATGTAATTTATGGAAAATTCATACACTGAAACATTCATAAATAATTACAAGAGTCACGTAGCTTGAGTAGTAAGAGACCTCAGCAGCTGAGGACTCTAATAAACTCATATGTTATGTGAACCATTGCACAAGGGTGTATACAACATTGAATGGGTTGTATATTACATTGAATGGATCATATACCCATAAAAAGCACAAGGATTTGGAAGAAAGCAGCTTAGACCTAAAGTTTTGTAAATGCTTTTCTCGAAACAATCTGATTCCAGTGAGACAAAACAGGAGTACAGTTACAGAACTGGTGCGAGAATGGGATGTTAGAGTATCAGAAAAATATATTTCAGTTACTTAATTTTTTTCTACTATAGAAAGTTACTCTTTTTTTTAAGAACCTTTTGTGTCATTGTACCAAGAAAAAATTCTAATCTATTATCTGAGAATATAAATGTAAGTTGTTTTATTTATTTTATTTCTTTAATCTGCAGGAAAGAATGGAAAATATTGTGTTAACACTGTTAATGATAGTGAGACTGTTTTGACCACCTGTTTATGTTTAAATACCTTTCTAGTTTTTTGCCACAATTGGTGGCTACAGATTTTATCTCACTTAAATTCAAAATGCTTTTCAGGAAGAGTTTATGAGATAGATAGATAGATAGATAGATAGATAGACAGATAGCTGGATGGATGGATCATATATCATGCATTATACACACATTCATGTATAGTTCTCTCATATCACAGAATCAGAGGATGGTGTAAGTTGAAAGGGACCTCTGGATGTCACCTTGTCCAACCTCTGTGCTGATGCAGGGTCACTGAGACCTCATTGCCCAGGCACAGGTCCTGGTGGCTTTTGGATGTCTTCAAGGACGAAAACTTCAGAAGTTCTGTGGCCAATCTTTATATGACTGTTTTAAGGAGGTTTTTTAAATACATTTAATATTTTGAGATTTCCCTTCATATTAATTTTCTAGAGGATTTCCTAGCAATTTACACAGTCAGAGTTCGTTACAGTAATTTAATCAAACTCTATCAGCCTTTTATTTGAGTTATGAGCCTGTTGTAGATAGATTTCAACTTCATCTGGAGCGATTAAAAAATAAAAAACTTCTCAAAAGTGTACTACACGTGTAGCTTGACCGCTTGTTCGGTAATGTGTATTCATACTTACATGTTTTCATCCTAGGACACTTTTTCACAATCAGCTGAGAAAAGAAACCTTTTTTCCTTCAGACTGAACAGAAGCTACATGTGATTCCCTGATAGGATGAATCCTTACAAACAGTTTGACATTCTGGGACTATCACCAGTGTCAGGTGGTATGTTGCTAAGAGAACACAGGTGGAGGAAATGTGGATGCAAACAAAGTTACATTGCATTTACCTTTTCAGCTGCACTTGAAGTAAAAGTTGAGTAAAAATCTGATAGTAATATGACAAACTCACAACTGTGCTGTAGATAAGGTACCTACTTCTATTACTATAAAGCTGAAGCCATGCATTTATGAAAAAGAAAATTATCCAGGATATAGGAATATATTCAATATTTAAAGTTTGCTGCAGCAGTTCTAACTCCTGGTGCCTCTCCTGTACATGGCAGATATATCACAGGATGAGGAATTTGTAAGTGATGTGCAGGTGCTCTACACACATATTCAGTCAATTTGTTCATGTATACATCTGTGCAAGATTATTTGTGCCTGTTTGCAAATTTTAATTCTGGCACTTGCTATGCTCATAATTATGGAAAAAGAGCAAAAAGAGCTTGAGAAACATGAAACCTTCTACATTGATTCAGAAGGAAATCATGAGTTCCTTCTCTGCACTTTTTTGCTACTTTAAAAGATTCTTCCTTTCTGGTAGAGAGCTGAGATGGGAGCTTAGAATCCTGGTTTCTACCAGCTCAATTGTCTTCTGAACTTTTCCCCTGTATTAGTGCAACAGTGGAAAAGAAACGTGGATGAGTTCTTTAGTAAAAGTATCAAATTATAACAGTCTTGATCGTCTGCTTTTCTATGTGCTTGATCTATGTTCTGATCTATGTTCTGATCTACAGCTCCTTGGCATCAGCAGACATGATATTTTGTTTACAATTTCCACTGAAAAGCAACTTTTAATTCTTGAAAATCCCATATATAGATTGTTTGGGATAAAGTTGAAATTAGCAGATGCAGTGAATGCAAGTTATGTAATAATGAGTAGGAATTCAGATAATACAAAATCATACCATATAATATAGAAATCTTCATTTGAAATATTCATGACAAAGTTGAGAAGTCCTGATTTTCAGCATTTATATAAACTTCAAAGGTGAAAATCTATAGTTCTTGAAAACCAAGGAAAGAATCTGATGACTGAGGTGAGGAGTGTGTTGGCTTTATTACGCATATGCCTGGTTTTCTCTTCAGTATTCAAACTGGAAGATGTTGCAGTCTCAGATGCTGCATTGAAAGCTAGATGCTTCTTCCCTGTTTTCTCAATTTAACAGCACATTCAGATTTTTGGAAGACAAAAAGCCAAACTAAAAAATCTGGGAAAAGGCCTCTCTTGAAACAGACTTCCCGGACCAGTGTATATGATTAAGAGAGTTGGGTTCTAATATGGTAGGTAAGCAAAGAATCTTGCCTTCAAGACTATGTAATATATTACAGGTATTCAGTCAAGATATTTGAGTTGCTTCTCCCCTAAGAAAGCTGTCAGTGTTCATGTTAGCTATATTCATGTTACCATTACAACATCTGTCATACTTGTTGGAAAAAATCCCCTTATAGACTGCTAGACTTCTTTGTTTTATTTTTCTTTTCTATCTAATCAATTGCAATTGATCATGTACCAGATCCTTAGCTTATGAGTCTAAAAGTAGTCACAAGTTCTATTTGGTTTACTTTCCTCGCTTAGCATATGCAAGGAGAGCAATATTACTCTGGAAAATAAAGTGCATAACAATCTTAATTATATGGCATTTAATTCTCTGAGATCAACATCCTGTGTTTCTTACTAGGGGCACCAAACACTTTTAAAGACTTGTTAGTTTCTTAAATGATAGAATTTCTGATTTATTTTGCTGATACAATGTGTTTCCTGTGCTCATGAGACTTGGTTGGGACACAGGAGAGAGAGAAGACTCAAAGTGAGAAACCACATTTCATCAGTTTATAGGCAGGAAGCCACTGGATACTCCTTTCCAAATCACCAACACTTTCTTTTCATCATACAATTTTAATTGCAGCAGGAAGAGAATGCAGTGGGAAGCTATGTAAAGCTACATTTTTGTAGTTCTGGTGATTGACAACTGTATGCAGGCAAGATCTCTTGTCCCCATCCAGGTCCTGGAGGGAGCAGGGCATTCATTTTATGCAACTTCATGATGTCAGTAGACCAGGCACTAGGTTCCCACTGCGATCAGTGCAGAGCAACAGGCTCTCTCATATGGTGGTTCAGGGTACAGAAGTTAGACTCCTCTGACTCTTCTCTAAAATAATCACTTCCATTCAGTTCCCTACTTTGTATCTGACCAAGAAATGTAGGAAAAAATGAGAAGAGTAAATAACATTCCCTAATACTAGTGTAATGGGTAGTGTAAACCTTCTAGATGGAGTTAATCTAGCATCTCCCAGTAGCAATAGTTAAATTATTACTAATTTTCCCTGTTAGTAATCTCTATGGCTTATATCTAAAAGGTTGTGAAGAAACTGAAAATCCTTACTCAACTACTTGGCAGGATCATCCAAAGTAAATACCGTGCAATTTCTAATTAAAACCCACAGTCCGGTCAGACCTGCAGTCTACACAGATGCGCAGATCTAACACTACTTAGGCAGTAATGTGGGAAGCTGGGGCATCAAGCCTGCTGGTACAGGTTCAAAAGGCCCTCAAGGAGGCAGTAAGAGTGAATTGGCCTCTGGATATAATTCACAAACAGGGAAATAAGAATTAGGAAAAGAGAGATGTTACTCTTTTCATCCTTCATCTGCTCATGCATGTCTTCTGGTTATCAGTACAGGGCTATCTAATCCAGAAGGCATTTCCTCTCTATCCTTTCATTGGCCCCAGTTCTGATCACAACATATCCAATATTTGCTACTAATAAGGGATGAGAGAACCGGGCTTTTTCTTAACTACCAGTGGAATATTGCATGTATGACAGAAGACACACAAGATTAAGGACTACCCTTCGCGATTAGATCCTAAAGGACAGTTAGACACATCTTTGCCTGTGAAGTCAATTTTTATGAT